>CM076581.1:1030365118-1030565514 GCA_034641835.2 Pinus albicaulis | reverse complement strand
GTTGCAAGACAACATAAATTTATTTTGTGATAGTGAAAGTGCAATTCATTTGGCTAAAATCTGGCCTATCATAGTAAATCAAAGCATATACCTATTAAGTACCATTTTTTAGCACAGGTTATCATTGAACGGGGAGTCTCTCTTGAAAAAGTGCAGACAAAGGAAAAATGTGCAGACATGTTCACAAAACCAGTTTTATTAGAGAAGCTACGATGGTGTTTGGCTTCTCTTGGCTTGCAGAAAAAATAAAAATAATAACAGGAATAAGGTATCAGGCTAATTGTTGTCAAGGTGGAGATTGTTGAGATTTTTCCATATTATTTTGGCACAAATCTCATGGATAATGCCAACAATAGGTTTTGTTGCAAAACCGATGGCATCAAATACTGAAGAGGAGATTTTATATCCTATTTTGTTTTGATAGGATGGAACATAATTTATTATTCAGTTTCTTCTCTACATCTATAAATTGCAAGCTCATAGAGGCAAAACACATGAGATATGAGGGTGAGGAAGAGGAAGTGCAAATGTGAGAAATATGCTGTTGTAATTTCCTGTTGAATAATAAGAAAGCCGATACCTCTCTTTGGTGGATGTAGCCCAGATTGGTTGGGTGAACCATGTTAAATTGTTGTCTTCATTTATTGTTGTGTGTGAATTATTTTGTTTTCTGCTGTGCTTAATTCTGACATTCCCCTCATCATTTTATAACTTAAACCCTTTTTTCCTAAATTATTATATTTTTAAATAATTAAAAACTTTTAATTTTCTAACTAATTAACTAAATAACAGCTAGTTTTAACAGCTAACTTTGAGCAATGATGCATCCTTACTATTTATTCATTGAGATCGTTTTTCTTCTTTGTCTTCTCTTGATGATGAACCACATTAGATGGTTCGAAACGTCGACCAAATCCTAATGATGTGATTAATCGGAAAGATTTTCTATCTATCTAAATTTAGATTGGTTTAATTTTTTAAATAATTTATGTATAGGAAAACATATACCTTAAAAAATTTAATCCTTTCTATTGCATAATTCAAGTTTAAAATAAATTTATGCTAGGTTATTTTTTAATATATTGTTTACATTTACCATATTATAACATACCTTGTTATTTTCACAATATGTGACATAAAACACATTTTCATTCCATATAATTTCAATGTAATAAATTAATATTAAACTCACATAATATGAGAAACTAGATTCAGTTCAATTACAAAGTAGGTTTCACTTTTTGTAAATTACTTAGTGAATTCTAATATCATAGATCCATCCTAAATATAAATCTAACAAGGGTTGAGAGGGATCAAATAGGTTTACACCTTGATAGATTTGATTCCTCTAAGATCTTGGTAGAGAAAAACACTAATAAAATCTTTCTACTATACCATATTTTTATATAATATATAAATAGTTGACATTAAAATCTTTTATTTATGATTTAGATTCTCCACGTTAAAATATTAATGCATGCCCCGTCATATTCAAAAATAGAAAACATATATGCATAGGATATAATCTCTCTCTTTCAATAGCGGGAAAGCCTATGATAACTCAATTGTCAAACCAATAATGGGGATATGAATCATTAATTGGCTAAATGTTAATGCATGCCCTCTCATATTAAAGAATAGAAAAGATATATGCATAGGCTATAATCTCTCTCTCTCAATAGTGGGAAAACCTATGATAACCTAATTGGAAAACCAACAATGGGGACACGAATCATTCATTCTCTACTATTTGTGAATACAAGCTAGCTCATCATTGTCATTCAAGAGAAGGCTTTCACTCTTACTAGATGTTTCTGGATCTTGGGACATTAACATGCTTCCTTACATCTCACTAAGCCGAATTGTTAACTAAGCATATTCACATAGACACATTGAATTATATATATAACATTAAAGAAATTATACATATTTCTCATGCTTTAATTACAAAGAATATATATAGATATATATATATATATATATATATATATATATATATATATATATATATAACTAAAGATGCATATTAAAATATTTGATTTATGACTCACATTGAATTATGTTGTTATTAATATATTTGTGTTTTGAATAATTAAATATTACATAATATTAATAATATTATTTTGAAATGCTATTTTTTATTCCATATTAAATTATTAATTAAGTAGTTAATAATTTAGATATCTACCAAATACCGAAAAGTAAATCAAAAATATTTTAAATGTCAATTACTTTATGTGTTTTTATATAAAATTGATGTAAAATAAAAATAAAAATAAAAATATTTTATTTATAGTCAATGTTAATTTTGATTATTATTTTTTAATTTACTAATGTGATTAATATTTATTATTTTTAAATATAATATTACTTGATCATATCTCTATAATATTGAACTATAAACCTCTCACCATAACCATAACTCTAAGTCTAAAAATAACCAGTTTATCTATGAATTTCAGTGAAATACACTAAAGAGTTACCAATGTAATAGTCACCATGTGAAATAATGATGACTAAATAAAGAATTTAGAAAAATAACATCCACTCACGAGAAAAGGAATTTGATAAAATTCAAATGAAATAGCCAATTTTGATGACATTTTAAAATAAATGTCTCTAACACAAATTAATGTGTAATGTATGCATGGTTAAGAATGCATATTATATAAAAGCTAGAATGACACAAGAGTCTTATGATGTACTAGCATAAAAACCTCTTGTTTCCCAAATTACGTGAAGATTGATTGGCACTTAGCAATCTCTAAGGATTTGTTCCAAATGGGTCTCATGGAGTAGAATCTCTAAGGATATGTTTAAAATGAGTCCCCTAAAACGTTCTCCGCAAGCATGCTCAAAACCCCTTCTATGAATGCTATAAACACCATTTTCAAACAATGCTACAAAAGTGGGAACCCTAATGTTTAAAAAATCACTTGCTAGGTTATATGTGAGGGTACATATACCCACTCACATACAACAAGAATCTCGTTGAATCTAGGGGTACCCAAATGTAGAAAACCGGGTATGAACAACACCCACATTACCCAAACGAATCTATGGATACCGAAATGCAGTAAAATGGGAATGAGATGCACCGACATATCCACAACTATCTCAGCTATTCCCTAAACTCATTCAAACTCCAATTGGCACTGATCTAACATGAATATGAATACAACCACACAATAGTGACTAAGATACTCCTTCAATGTAGTTATCCCTTTTATTATTTGCTCCAAATGTAAATGAGATGAACACATTGCCTCTTTTCAATTCATTTTCCAGGATATGATGTTGTCTTCATATGGAGTGGCTCAATGCAATGCTCTTTTGTTATTTTCTCCAAATGAGATGAACATCCCCCTCGTTTCAGTTCACTCGTGAGTTACGATGTTGTTTTTGGGTGCAACGTTTCATTGGGATGATTCATGGTTGAGTTCATTGAATACACGTTTACATACATACCCATTTGCATCTTGGATTATTTAGAAACTTATTGAGAAACAATAGAAAAGGATGGGACAACTCGTAATATTAATGGAGGTGAATCAGAGTATTTCTAAGAGAGATGATGTATTTTCACAACCAAATATATGTTGGACAAGAAGAATTTTTTTGGTGGTGTATTTTAATAGTGATTATCAAAATATATGTTGGATAAGAAGATTTTTTTATGGTGTATTTTTTATAGTGATAATAAATTTTGCATACTTTTCATGGTATTGATTTTCAAAAATTTAATATTTAAATGTATAATTACATTGGTCTTAGATAATGTCATAGATTTCGTGTTTCTTATTAGTCTGTGCTGCAGGCACCGCTAGGACTATAGTAATTGAAATGGCCAGGTTAGTATTAGTTCAATTTCTTATTGTCAAGAACAATCACGAATAAGAAAAGTTTTTTAGGCCCACACTATATCAATCTTTCTTGCCATCTTATTTGGACTCTTCCCAGGGCGAGGAGGAAAAGCATGTGTTATATTTATTATTTTTCTTGGCATTTTGAAAATCATAAACTAATGCTAGCATTAGTCGAAGGAATTAAATGCTAGCATTAGTCGAAGGAATTAACAGCCTCTAGTAGGAAGTATTAGTATAGGTAATAGTATAGATGTTTTCGCATCCAGTTCATATGCTCGTTGAAGTTGCCACCTGTGAACCGTCATGCATACTGTAATAAAGAGTTATCGAACAATTGTTGGAGGGAAAATCACAATCTCCTTATAGGATTAAACAACAAATGAGCATGAGAGTGAAAGGGTCTCTGCAAAATGAATTTGAAAACGTCTGTGCAAAGCTCACCCTCAACCCTGTAATTCTCTGCATCACTAGTATTCTCTGTAATCCTGTAAGACTTGTAATTATATACATCACTGGTATTCTCTGTAAGTCGGTAATCCTTTGTAATCTTATAATCCTCTTGTAGCTAAGTTCTGTAAGACCTGTCAAAGTCTATAAAAATATAAGACCTGTCAAAATCTATAAAAATATACTTTCCATGATGCTTCCTAGTCTGTCGTTTTTATATAGGGACACCTTGAAGTTGGGCGGTTCTGTAAATGTTTAAGTCCTTGGCTGAGGCAGAGTGAAATGGAACAGAGCTAAGAAGAGTTAGTTAATAAAGGTACTTGCAAGTTGCTCTAGTCATTGAGTATACAAAGTCATCCAGTTGGAAGCCAAAGAAGGAGACATCTACCACTGGGCCTGTTTCTTTCCCTTCCATTTATCATATTATTTACTTTTTAGAATATTTTATTTTATATATTTTTCATGCAAAGTAATTTTTCTATTGTTTCAAATTTATATTTACAGTGAAAATATAGTAATTTACAAACTTGAATTCTGAGTTCTATGCCCATCACCAGGACCATTTCCCAATCCAATGCCATACACAGTAGTAGCACTATATGCATGACTAGATGCAGCATTCGACTCTGTAGATTCCATTTCTCAAATAACGAGAGAAATATGAAAAAAAAAAAAACATACACACACCAACATTATACATGCTACTAGATCCACTTAGAATTGCTACTACTCCTGTTTGTAGTAGCCGTCATCAAGCCCGCTAGCTAAATGTTCTAAAAAGGTAGGTGCCTCGCTTGGTGCAGTAGAATAAGTAAGTAGATGTAATTGAAATGAGGGTTTGAACGCAAGACCATAAGGGAGAGGGAGGAGGGATCATAGGAACACTAGACTATAGAGACTGTGTTACTTTCCCTTTAGTTGTAGGGTAGATATTTATCATTTACTATAAGTACCGAGCTATCCTATAAAAATGAAAATCATCAATATCCTGAGAACATCGATTCTCTTCTTTTTGAGGCGGTACTCGGTGCCATAATATGAAAGTATAGGGGCGTAGTGGTAATGTAAGTAGGCATCTAAAGTAAATATAATTTTTCAAAGTGATACTTATCCATGGGGAATAAATTATTTTTCCTTTACATTATACTATTTTGATATGAAATATAGTAATTTACAAACCTGAATTAGTGGGCTTCATGTAGATTATATTTATCAAAGAAATAAGCAGTAAAACCACCTACAACAATAACACAACAAGAAAATTTTAGGGCCAAAGACCTTACTTGAGCTCAGTTTGAGGGGAAGAAATAAATTGCTTTAAGGAAAGGACCAGGAAAACGATTAAGTATGGATGGGGAAAAAACAAATCTATCTTCAATGGACATTTTAGTGCATTACAACATCACTTGAACCCTTAAAAGGAGTTAGGAAACCATCGATGGCTCAAAATCCAATTGAAATGGTAATTTTAGTGTGTTGTAGTGTCACTTGAACCCTTATAAGGGGTTGGGAAATAGTGAAGCCATCAACCATATTTGTGTGACTTGTGTTCGCTCTTGTGTTAAAACAAGCTTATGCTCATACAAGGCAAACTTCACTACAAGGAAAAGACCCTTTAGCAGAGGTTATGAAGGGGGTTTTTAGTGTTATAAAATTGGCCAAAATTGTCAAAAAAGCATTTGAGATAACATTCGTTTATGGTTACGGAGGTTTTGGCGGGGCTTTTAATAGAAATTAAACAAAACTAAAAAAAAATGGGCGGCCGGAGGTTATTACTGATGTGTTTTCATCGGTGCGCTACTCTGGACTTAACGCACCAGTGCATACATGAAGATGGTGCCCCGGGGATTCCTCAGTCGAGCGAACGCACCGGGATGTTTAGGTGTAAAACTACACCGGGCGTAGTGTTGGTCATACAACACATGAGGCCGTTCTAATTGGTCTTGGGATTTGTACAGTGCCCATAGGTTGTATCAATGCACTGGTGCGTATTCCTTTATGATGCACTGGTGCATCATATCATAGAAAGGCACCAAGATTTATAATTGGTGTCGGTATTCGTGCACCCATGGATCGTACAAATCCACCGGTGCTTATAGATACATAAATTCCCCAGTACGCAGTATCACACAAACACACCGATATTTATAACTGGTATCGGTATTTGTGCGGTGCCCATATATCGTACAACGGCACCAGTGCGTATAGACACATAAATGCACTGGTCGACAGTTACTAACACCCACCAGTTTTCATTTTGTTTTTTCTATAAATATCGACGTGTGACAATCCAGTTATTGTGATTGTTTTAAATTCATTATTCATCAAAAGTCGACACATCTTATAATAATATTCATATTAATTACATTTTTATTAATGAATTTGAATGTGTTGTTTGGATTAATTTGTTATATCATATCAGAATTATTGTGGTTTTTTAAAATTCATTATTCGTCAAAAGTTGTCACATATATATCTTATAACAATATTCATATGAATTAATTTTTTATTAGTGCATTTGAGAACGACAATGGAAAACGCAATAGCGACAATGGAGAACACAATAGAATAAATTAAAACATATTTTATGATTATATATATATATATATATATATATATATATAAGATGGTGTTTATCATACAAAATGGGACAGTCATTCGTATCCCTTTGTCTTTCAATTGGGACACTATGTCCATTACATTAAACAAAATGTTTGATTTCACAAACATATTTCAAAAAATAAAATGTCTTGCTTTGATATCCAAACATAGTGACCATCATTCTTCGCTTGAACTGTTGTCACTACTAGAGCTACTTCCATGACTTGGGTTATTTTCAGGAATGTTTTATTCATGGCATTGATTTTTTTCTTATTCTTCACCTTCCATCTACAAACATAAAAATAAACTGAAATGAGTGTATATACATTGGTGAGAATAATGAAAATTGCAATATTAAATAATATACATTAATGTAAATCGAAAAGAAAAATGATGTACCATAGCAACAATTGACTCATAAACTAGACACATTCTTTCAAAACCATGTACCATGCCATCTTTCAAAATTTCATCTGTTGGTGCAGTTCCATACTTTGTTTCCTGCAAGTTTTATACCCCATAACAGATCATATATTTAATATAAAATATGTTTTTATTCTATTAATTATAAACGGAGCTAAGTAAAACAAGATAAATAGATGCTTACAAATTCCACAATTAAATTCTAATATGCCAACATATAATCACAACCCATTTTTAACCTAATTTCAATCAATTCGTCTAATGGTTTTCATTATTGTGATGGTTCTTCTTTGTATGTTAGCACATGTTTGAAGACATCCATTGATGATTGTTGTAAAACAACTTAAAATATGCAAAAATGAAATCTAGTTAAGTTGTTATAAAGAAATAACAATTATACAGCTTGAAAATTATCCCTCATGGTTCCTTGTAAATCACCATTTGATATTGAATGATTCCATTTTATATACACCAAAGAAAATTCTTGAAAATTTTATATTAATTCAGTACTTTTATTTTACCTAATGATCAAAAAAAATCAATGATTAAATATTACATTTGAAGCATGTTGTTGTTGAGATGGCTCCTCCCACGATGCATTTTTGTCCATTTCTTTGACCATCTCCTTGTACACCATTTTGGACATTCCTACTGGCATATTTCTGATATCAGCTCGTTCATCTTTTGAGATTTTCATAATCTTCCTGAAAATGTAACATGACAATAAAATATTTATTTTTTATATTGATATATGAAAAGTAAATATAACAAAAGTGATATTTATAAATAATTCTAGACAAACATTTAAAGGAATATTACTTTTTCATTCCTTCTTTTTTGTTGTACGTTTTTTCTATTAAAAGTCTGACATGTCTCATGACCAATTCTTTGCAAACTCTTCCTGTAGTTTAGATAAAATTTGGTTCTTGGAATCATTGGATTGATTTTTGTATTGTAAGTGGAAAGAACATCTACACATTCGTTCCACTAGATCCCTCAAAATTTTGTAAAAGTTTTTCCCACTTTCGTTAACTTCCAACACCACTCCAGATGAGCTAAGGAGCAATTCATTTTCATTTGCATGTTCTATTTTTTTTCTATTCTTAGAACAACATTCATTTTCTGAGTTTTTGGTCCCTGTAGAACATTAAACAAATGTGAATTAATAGACTATTTGACACATATTATCTAATAATTTTAAGTATATTATTAATGATAATTAAAAAAAGAAACTCATATTGGATCGATAATATTTTTTCATTCACCTGATTCATCCTTTTCAAATTTTTCCATTAAAATTTTACACTCTTCTGGTCGTAGATCATAAATAATCATATCGAGCTTCGTCATTTTGTGGCTCTGCGTGATACACAGTAAACAATACATATTAGTTAAACTTAAATATAGTTCAAAAATAATATTTTTTATAAATAATTTACAAAGAACTTGCATTTTTTTGCTTTTCTTGATGTGTTAATAGTATTTTTGTTAGTTGATCTCTTGTCAGTCATTTCTTTATCAATTTAAAACCTATACCATATCATTCATTAATATATTTATTAATAAATTCTCAAATTTTCATGTAGAAAATAAATCGCAAGGCACCGGTGCGCCTTTCATGAGGTACGCACAGCAGCCGGTGCGTGGGTATATTAAAAACGCACTACAAAATAGTATAATAGACTGTACGGTGCGATGGGTATTATAAATGCACCGCAAAAACAGTGTAATAGATGGTACGGTGCGTGAGGTCTTAAAAACGGTGTAATACACCGTACAATGCTATCCTCGTTCCTTGGAGCATCGATGCCCTATTTCAGATATGGCGCATGGATTTAGAAAAAAAAATTCAATTTTTTTACTACACAGTACTTATGCGGTGCGCTGTATAATACACACCGATGCGGTAGTGTGCACAGGGCAAACCAATAAAGAAAAATCCATTTTTTCCAAAAATTCATGCAATGGCCGAATGGTTTGGGATCCGAATATGCAAGTTGTCCCATGGGTTGGACGTCAATCTAAAATGAAAAACCCTAATTCTGAAATCACAGAAACAGGGAGAAGAAAGGGGAAAGAAAAAAAAATGAAGGGTTTAGGGTAAAAATGGATAAAAGAGCAGAAAAAGTAAAAAAACTGCAGAAAAACTAAAAAAAATAATAATGAAATTTAATCACGACATATTTTGAAATTCTATGATACAGGGTTTGAATCACCAGAGGTTTGGTTTCTGATTGTCTGAATACTTTTGTTCGAACGTATTTTGTTGCTCCACACTGCCCTTGTGCTCTTTTGCTCTAGGTCTATCTCCTGCAAATATCTGGCTGAAAATTTTAGCAAAAATAGTGAAATAATGAAAAGTGTTTTGTATTTAAGAATTATTTTATGAAATTAAATTTTTGAAAATATTTTACCGCCCATTTTTCAAATTGCCATTTTTTTTTTCACTTAAAGAAAATAGAGTTGTGTTTTTTTTATTTGATTTTATTTGTTACCGGTGCGAAAGAGTTGGGAAGCACCGAGGCGTCCTCGTAATACGACGCACCGGTGCGTGTTATGATGTTAAGCACACTGAACTGTATAAAGTTTTTTTTTTTGGTATATAAGATCATAATAAAATAATGATAATTTTGAAGTACATGAATTTATTTTCATTATTTTCTAAACTTTATTATGTTACAAAAATTCGTATTATTCTAGATTTGTTATTTTACAACTATTTGGAAATTTACAAATTTAAATATTTTAATAAAATCATTTCACATTAATACAATTAAATTTTTCAAATTAATAGAATTCAAATTTTACATACAATTACAATTAAAATTGCATTTACAATTAGAATTGGAATTAGAATTAGAATTTTACATTAATTTCACATACATGAATTACGAATTACAATTACAATTTTAATTTTACATACAATTACATTTACAATTACAATTACAATTTTACAAATATTTTACATGCAATTACAATTAAAATTACATTTACAATTAGAATTAGAATTAGAATTAGAATTTTAAATTAATCTCGCATACATGAATTACAATTACAATTTTAATTTTATATATAATTACATTTACAATTTTACATAGAATTACATTTACAATTACAATTACACATTTACAAATATTCTACATACAATTCAATTAAAATTACAATTACAAATACAATTACAAATTTAGAATTTTACATACAATTACATTTACAATTTTACATAGAATTACATTTACAATTACAATTACAATTTTACAAATATTTGACATACAATTCAATTAAAATTACAATTATAAATACAATTACAATTTTAGAATTTTACATACAATTAGAATTAGAATTACAATTTTACAATTTTCATATATACAATTACAATCATTTCACAATAAATTAAATATTACAATTACAATTAAAATTTTACATTAACAAATATTTTACATACAATTACAGTTAAAATTAAAATTAGTACTTCCGGATGCGGATGAACATTAATGTAGATGGGACGTACGTCCCTGGGAGGTTTTCGAAGTGGTGCACGTGGTGTGGCCATATGCCGACCCACAGGCGCATTAGCTCGCCCATTAATATCGCCAGCCATAAGCGCATTAGCGTCATTAATATTCACCACCGCCGAAATTCTGAGCTCCTCTGGTTCATTAGGCCTCCGCTGCACGGGCTCTCTGTTCATTCCCTCCCTGCTTGATTGTCTCCCGCTCCGCAGAGATGCCTTTGTCCTCCTGGTAGCACTAAGCCAAGTGCTTGAACGCATACAAGAACACGCTGCTTTCTCCTTGGCTACATCAAGATAACGCCAGACTTCCACCACACCCAGAGTTCACTCTGTTGTAAGAATTCTTGGCCTCCTGCAATTCACTCCTCGCCTGAACCTGAGCAATGCCATTCCCATCCGAGCACCACTGCAAGAATGCCTCGCCTCAGACAGAGAATGAGAAGCCGACACGACAGCAGTCGAGGCAGAGCTATTCGCTCTCAGTCCACCTCCAGTTCTGATACCTCCTTCGCTGACTTCTCTCACGACCACTAACCTGAAACCCAGAGCAAATGGGGAAGATCCAGGCTTGTTGGGCAAGCGCACCCTTTCCATGGCTCCTAGCCTCATGACTTTGTGTCTCCTTCGCAACCAGCCTCTCAGCCTTTCGCCACCCCTGACTCCACTCCAACCGACCAAATTTCCCTCCGCCAAACAACCCACAAAGCTGAGTTTCAATTCGGCTGCACCATGGACAAACATGTTATCACCACCTTCATCACAGTCACCCTCCAGGAGGAAGCAGCAAGCTCTACCACTTCAGGTGCGCCTATTCAGCAGAACCCTCAGGACAAAGATGACTCCAAGAACGAGAGAGCTCCGCCGGGGATGGAAAGTGCTGGTAAGACTGGTCAAAGGGATGACACCAAGGAAAAGATGTATGATGAAGCTGGAAAAGCCACCTGTGCAGCAACTGAAGATGAAGATGGCAGCAACGGCGAATACAGGCGCCTCATCGAGGAGGAATCTCCCTCTTTTGCAAATGATAAGTAAACACGGTAACCTCTGTGGGAATATGGCTCCGACGCCCAGGTCTCATGGGTCTATTTTTTTTTTTTTTTATAATCTCTCTTTTGCTGAGAATGAAAAATGTTTTCTATTTTCTGAACTTAATGCCGGTTTCCCCTAAGTGGGTGGCAAGACAATTATCTAAGGGACTGGTTTCCCCCTCATGGGAAGTCGAGAATCATGTTTTTTTTATAGTTTATACCCAACTCTCAGGCTCACTTAACTGGGGTTGCGGTTGCCATGTATTATTATGTTATATAAATAGAAATAGACTTATTCAGATAAAAAAAAAATAAAAAAATTACAATTGGTACAAATATAAATACAAATTTACAATTTTACATACAATTGAAATTTCAATTTCAATTATAATCATGACATAATTTAATAAATATCATAGTCATTTAATATTAAATTAATTAATAAACATCATCATGATCATGATAACCATTGTACAAACATCATATTCAACTAAAAAACACATTCGAACATCAAATTAACATTATATATTAACATCATCACAACACAAATATCAAATATACATCTCATGTCAAATAACTCATGCTATCACATATACACATCTATCTGCAAGCTAAACATTAAATGAACATATCTAACGTGACCTAACAATATGCACTACATCATGATGATCACCAACATGTAAATTAAGTAGAACTGCAACATGAACATAAAATACATGGACCATATATATATATATATATATATATATATATATATATATAAAACTGAATAATGTTAAAAATATACAACTGTAATATAAATGTCATGGATCAGCTGGTGGTAGTATGACAACATCAATAGCAGTACAAGTGGAGGAGGCCTGCTCAGTAAAGGGTGCAGCCTCGAGAGTAGATGTTCAAGCCTACTCATGATCATGATCACTAGTAATAATGGATGCATCAATTGGTGGTACTAGTACAACATCAATAAGCAATAGTAGTGGAGGCTTGCTCAGTCAATAGTGCAGCCTTGACATTCGATGGTTTAGCTTGCTCATGATCATGACTAGTACGGACAGATGGTGCTGCAGGCTGCTGACTGGACGTGGCCGATGGTCTAGCCTCATCTCCATGATGACTGCTAGATGCTGCCAGTGGATCAACCTCATGCTCATCAGGCGCGGTGTGAGGTGAACAATCATGAGATGCATATGAGTCATTGCACATGGACTGTCCATCATGTGTCGCGACTCGACTAGTATGCCTATAGCTATGGACAGTCCTCCTCAGTCGCGTAATAGTTATCGTAGCTCCTACGAATTTTCGCATCAGGCTGTAAATGTCACGTGGCATGCCTCTCCACATCCGGAACAACCTATCATCGACCTGTATGTCTCTATAATGAGCGGGCCTAATGCTCACATCAAAAATAAATGCACATAGTTGGTTGCCCAACTCCATCCTATATATTGTCTCAGGTCGACCGCGCCTAGCAAAAGGCGGTACCGGTGCACCATGAGCAGGAGCATGTCTCTTTGTTTCACCATCCTCATCCTGATCATGATCATCCTTGGCATCGGCCATGTCGCAATCATCATCAGGATCGACACCTGGATCATGTCGTGGATATGGAATCTCATTGCCATCAAAAGAGCCAATGTCTGCAAAATATATACAATTACACAACAATAATTAGACAATTTCATTACACAATTTGATAAAAACAAGTTAAAGAACATTTTAGAATAAATAAAAATAAAACAGTACTAATATTACCTCTATCATCTGGCAGCTCATCATTTGTGAAGAGGATGTTGGGACACGCTCGCCAATCTAATCTAGCATAAGGACATGGGACCAAAATGAAGGGATGCAACCCATCAACAATGGCTAGTAAGTCTAGTGCATCATGCGATATCCTGGCTCGAAACATAGTGTCTCCCCTCTTGGGCATCATATACCCCCACATGTGCATCCGAGCCTCAAACATCGGCCTACGAGGATGTCGAACAAAACTAGGTCTCATCTCTAGAAACCTCTCAAAAAATAAACAAAACATCTCTGAAGCAAAAGGGAAGTTGACCCTCCCTTGTGCATGAACACAACATCTATCTAAGGTCATACAAAACTGCCGCAAAAAAATGGCAGACCACCTCACAAGTCGTGGCTGCTGTACTAAAGAATCAACATAATATAATAGCGAGCAACTAATGTGTTGCCTGTCACTGGTGTTGTGCGAAATGGTATAAATGATAAGTGAGAGGCACTGCACGTCCTATCTACCAAATGCACCTATACGTAACTGACCTCGAGGTACCTGAAACTCTGAAGGAGACAATACATGGGCTCCAATGTATCTCTGGGAGTAAACTAACTGACTCCCTGCTACACAACCAGCTGGCACGTCTGGGAGTGAGGGAAAATCCAACCCTCTCCTCGATAGTCTTGTAATAAAATAAATATCCTCCTCAATGGGTGTGTACCACTAGTCAAGACCAACCTGGAAAGCTTGTCGGTGGGCATTCCACCTGTAGATAAGATATCTCAGAAACACACTATGGGCCTTTAGGGAAGTAGCCTCCTCATAGAACTTGAGGAGGCCTACTTTCCTAAGGATCCCCCGAGTATTTGCTATAATAGGCCAAAGGTATGCATCTCTCTCCCTCTCTCGGGCCTCCCATTGGTGAATCATGTCATATTGTTCAGCCTGTTGTTGCTGTTGTTCCTCCTCTTCTCTCTGAATCATTGACATATTAGATAATTTTTTTTTTATTAAAACAAACATGTATTTAGCAATATATATATATATATATATATATATGGAAAAAAAAAAAATAGACTAGTCAGTGCGCCACAAAAACAGTCACGCGCCAGGGGCAATGTGGCTTAAGTTTGTAGTGCCCCTAATGAAATACAACACACTAGCCTCAGTGCAGCTGTCTATTTTTCAAGCACTGTTGACTAAATCTAGGTTCAGAATAGTGGTTCACTGACCCAAATATATGCCCCAGAGCGTATAGTCATGTCAGCACACCGACTTCATAATAATTACATAGTCGACGGTGCAATATTTTACCCAGCCGCACCGTTAACCCCCTTGGAATGCAAATGCGATGCACTGACATATACCGGGGTAGATGATACTGTTAATGCACTGCACTGGGATTCCCTTGGTCAACAGTGTGCCTGGCTAAATGAGCACACTGCATTTTATTTTTTTAATTTAAAATTATGCAGGGCACCTTTCGGTACCGCCCCGAAAATGGTGCGGATACCGTTAGCACTGGTGGCGGTGTGGCTTATATATTTTATAGGTAGCACCACAATCCAGTGCAAGCCAAATGGCTCTGGCACACCACGTGACATTTTTTATTTTTATTTTAATGGTTATTTTTAAGATTATTTCAAATTCTAATCCGCTAAAAGGCTTAATTATGATAAAACTAGAAAAATACCCATACATTTCGCCATCGAGGAGGCATATTGGCTGTAAAATTTGCAAAAGAAAATTTGTCCACCGTTTTTCAAATGCAAGTTGGAGATTGGTGACCAATGCAGAGCAGCAGTGCATGCAATGGGTACAATGAGAGCACCGATGTCAGGGTGGCTCAAGAATGTGAAATGACACGGTGCTTGAGAGCTCTGGAGCACTGAGGAAAGTGAAAAATGTGGTTTTTTGGTTGTAATTGTTTTTTTATTTAACCTTGTTCAGGTGCGCGGGGTTGTTTATAATGCACCGCGGCAGTTCGCTAACACCGCATCGAGATGTTTCAGTTTTGGTGCGTTGTTTTGATGGTGCACCGGGGCGGAATATTCGTAAAGAACTGGTGCAGAATAGTCATAAAGCACTGGTTTTTTGGCCATAAATTTTATTTTATTTAACGCTATTCCAGTGCATGCGTTTTAGAGGCGCACCGGTGCTCTTGGATAAGAACACACTGACACGTTTTTGTTTTTGCGCAGTGTTTTATGATGCATCGGCGCAGAAGAGTAGTGAAGCACCGGTGCGTTACCGTAATTGGATGCCTTGGGCAGGTGTGTACGTCATGCACTCTGTCCGGTGTGCCAATATTTTGTGAGCACTAGTGCATTCTATGGTAGAGAGCGCACTAGTAATTGAGAACTAAAGAGCACTGGAAAAATGAAAAATATGGGTTTTTTGCCGTAATTTTTTTTTAATTTAACCCTTTACCAGTGCGCATAGTTTATAGGCGCACCGGTGCTATTTCTCATAAACACACTGGTGGGTTTGTGTTTTGGCACGTTTTTTTATGATGCACAGGTGCGGTTTCATTCTACCACACCAGGCGATTTCAGTTTTGGCGCGGTGTTTTATAATGCACCAGCACGGAAGATGTGTGACGCATCGGTGCTATAGAATAATACAACGCACCGGGCGGGTGTGTCTGGTGTGCCAATGTTTTTTTTCTGACCGGTGCTTTCAGTATTGCAGAGCACCGGGGCGACGTTTAATAATAAGCCCACCGATCATAAAACATCTGCAAAACCCTCCGCCTGCCAACCTCCTCTAGTAAGCTCCACTAGAAATGGATGTATTGGGTATTTTTCTGTGGGGTTCCTAAAAAACATCCACTAGATGGTATTTTCCTTGTGGTGCTTAGTTTTTCTTATGGGTGAGCTTAAGACAAGCTTAAGAAAGTGAAAAACATGAGGCTTGATGTTGAAAGGACAGTGATTTCCCTTCCCTTATAGCTGGTATTAGCTCCAAAAAGTTTTTTCTTGCATCTTTTTTGTGTTCGTGTTACGCCCTCCTTATGTATCATCTTCATCTCCTGGTTGGGGCCTTTCCACTGTCCCTCCCTACCTTTTTCCTTATTTATGTTTCCCTTCTTTGCTCCTGCCCTAAAAGTAGTGATTGATGGCCAACATCGATATGGGTTACCACATATGTATGGATAAGGACTAGTCAAAATACCTAAATTATCAGGGCCCTATGAGGTTCTCCGCATGGAAAAGTGGTTACTACTGCATTTTTGGGTGACATTGATCAGATTTGGATCGGGACCTAAGTGATAGCTCAAATTTCAAAGTGTTCAAAAGTGTTTCGAACCTAAGCGACCAAATAGATCTCATCTTTGTGATTCCAGCACCATGAATGGTTCGAAAAACAGACACCGTATGAAGTTATCATGTTTTGAAAAGTCCATTAAACTGCAAATTTCAACAGTTGACTAGGGTTGAGTGGGCATTTGAATAGTTAGCAAAAAATAATATTCCTGGGAATATTCCTAGAATATTCCTCAAAATATTCCCCTAGAATATTCCTTCCAAGCCAATCTGATCGTGACAAGTGGTAGGGTTTTATTGGGTGTAAGGGTTGAATGGGCAATTAGGAGGTGCCACATGGCTAGCCCTGATGCCACCACATGGCCCTTAAACGGCATATTAAAATTTTGTTTTGGGTCTGTAGGGCTCGAACGCTAGACCTTTGGCAGAGCACATCCACGACTCAATTTCTCGAGCTGCACGATGGATCTTAACATACATTGGATGCGATTTGTGTTTAAGTTTTAATGCAATATGCATTGGGCGTTGGGGACCGCCAGCAGTCCCTGTGGTAGTCACATGAACCAGCATAAAACTTCGACCGTTGGCAGCCTACGACATTTATTATAACCGATAGTCTCCGCCAATTCACGATAAGCCTTGTCACATGCAACCATTTTTTCCGTGCGGTTAAAACAGAGGATCTCCATAACTCTGACTTCAACTCTTTTTTAAGCCTTATCAACTCGTGGTTTAAGCCGAGTTCTGCTCCACCGTAAACGGTAACTCCGGGTTTTGGGGGTTGGCATGTGGCCACCCCCAACCGAAACTTTAAATTCCATGGTTAGGATTGGCGGGATTCTTGGAGGCGTGTTATTTTTGGGTAGATTGCACTAAACTAACTCTATTTAAGTGGAGTGCTCCACTTTTAGTGGAGCTTTCCTAGGTGTAACTGGGAAAATGAGTAGGAGACTCAATTTTCGACCATTCTGAGTGAAAATAGAGTCATTCTTACCTAATTGGAGCATTCTAGAGCCATTGGTGAGGTTTACAGAGCCAGTTGAGGACATCTGAGCGTTATTTTTCTTCAGAGAAGTGCCAACGCCCACCAGGGCCACTAGGAGACTGAGGCCTATCCAAGGCATCCAGAGGCCTTTTTCAACAAACCAATAGTCTCTTCTGACTATATTGAACCTTATGAATCCAATGAAAGGATTTTCAGAATTATTTGGAGACTTATGAAGGCCAAGACTCTACAGAGAAGTTTTTAGTGAGCCTAGAGCCACAGGGTGCCACCAGGTGTTGGAGGCATAGCCAGAGCAGCCAGAGGCCAATTTCAGCAAGTGAATAGTCTATTCTAACTATTTTAGACAATATGAATCCATTGGAGGGAAATTTAGATCCATTTTGAGACCTCTAGAGCCGAAGAAGCCACAAGGAAGTTTCAGGGAACCTAGTGCCACCATGATTTGAAGGCATAGGTTGGGGAGCCAGATCTCATTTGGAGCAAATGAATAGCCTCTTTTCGATGAATGATATATTCTGGAGATAGTAGAAAATTTTTCATGTATATAAAGGGACTTATAAGAGAGTTTGTGCCACTAAGAATCTTAGGGAAGCTTAAGGGCACTGACAAAAGAGGTGAAGCCCAAGGGAGCCTAGATCCATTTCCAGATATATAGTAGTCAAACTAGGGGTATGATGGTATTATAAACCCATTGGTATAGTTAAAATAACCATTGGAGCTAAGTAGAAACATGTAAAAGAAAATATCCATCTTAATCCCAAAGAGCCATGTCAATTTACATAGGCTCAAGGAGACGTAGCCCAAGACATACGGGTGAAATACTTTATTAAATTTGTTGTTATGTGTTTATGGTTACTTTTCTACAATTTATGGTTGTCATACATGCTTTTTATCAGAAAAAAAAAAATGTTTAATTCCTCACACATAAAGCCTTAAAACAGGTAAAACACATATACCTGATTCAAGTATGCAATTCCCCACATGCATGTATAAGAAAGATATTAATTTGTTTCAACTGAGTGGGAGGTGCTCACATATCATAACAAGTTAGCCACCCATTTCAGATCAAACATATACATCCATTCCAAGCCTTCGCCCTATCACTTCTCCAGTTGATCCATCTTTCATTTATGCGATTAGATGTTACAAAAATGTTAATCGTTTTGTAGTAAGATGTTCCAAAATTTTTAATCTGCCAAAGCTAAAAAACTTTTAATATCCATTAACAGTGGCATTATATTATTTTGAGGATGCCATAGATTATAAGACTTAAAGTTTCTTAGGGCATGCTGGCCATGTGGTGGCGTAGACAATGGAACTTGGCAAGCCGATTCTAGTGGTGGAGCAGACAATGGAACTTTGCAAGCTCATTTTGGATCATTGTTTCCAATTGTTTCTTCTCATTAAGCTAGGTAAGCCTATCAAGGATGTGTTTTTATGTTAATGATAAAGTCAATGTATTGGGTGGGCTTGAGCCAGAGGGAGCATGTGCCTTGCATGCAAGGCCATCTTGCATCCTCAAATGGTTATTAATTTTTTTTTTCAATTACCACTTATTTTTCCATATTTAATTGTTTCATTTTTTAAACAAATAAAATTTTAAAATGATGGCCACCAGAGTATAATAAATGTGAACTTTTTCACCTCTTTAGGCAAGGGTCGTATGGCTTATGCTTATGATTAGCAAGAGAAGACAACCGCATGAAGGGAGGACTTGGCTTGGTTTACGTTTACATTTTCACTATCTCACCTATCAATCTCTTTATTAATAACGCGTATCGGGGTTAACAAGAAGTCATGAGACCTCTAAAGTGCATAACATAGCCTTGAAAAGAAAAAATTTGTGCTCATGGTGCGTATGGGACCAAGGGAGTGAAATGTTCACCCATTGGACTAGACTAATTGGGAAAACTTGGATTCCTGGTTACTAATTGGTCCCAATAGGCCCTTCATTATTTAAGTTACCAGTTGATTCTCTCTATTGATCCTCTATTTGATGGCTACTACCCCCACCTAGACCTTTTGCAAGCTATTTTTCATAACCCAACTTAACATCCAAAATGGCATTTATGGCTTAACATGCTCACATGACTGAAAGAATAACCAAGGAGGCTAGAAGAATAAAGAAATGGGATTATCCTAGAAATAAGAATTAGCGGGTTTACTTACTCCTTGACTCTTTACCTTCGGGGTGTTGTTGGTTCATTGACTAGATCAAATTACTATTAGGAATCAATTGCTTCATATACTATGAAAAAAGTGGTGTTGCTTATTCAAAAAAAGATAATTTGCTATGTCGACTAAATCCACAACATCAATAGAATCAAATTTTCCCTACGGTTGGATAAAATCCTTTAAGTGTCCTCCCTTATCGAGACCTACCCTACAACTCAAGGGAAAGTAAGACCTTTCATGACCTTACCTTCCATTTGGCTCATTATTCTCGCTTTCTGTTCAATTCGCAATCCACTTTAAGTTTTTACACGTATGTTCAATCCAAAACTTCCACATCTAATGAGAGAGGCTTTTATTGGATTGGATTGATGGACCAAGTGCTATTGCATGAGCCACTTTTTCTACAACTGCTAACATTTTGAAAAACATGTCGTTGGTATTGAATTTATATGGAAGATAACACCTTTACAGTCCTGAGTTGCTCAATGTTTTTTATTATTAAGCTCGTTTAAGTCATGGATTAGCAACAATCACAAAAATTTAGCATATTGGTAAGACTCTAAAACATGCTATGTCTATCGACCTAAAACGAGATTTAAAATTGAACCTGCAACAACCGATACCCCGACTTAAGCTAGGTATGATATCATGCATCATAAATTAAAATTTAACACCCTTCGAGTGTGAAATCTTTGGAATAGAAGTCTCTTCACTCCCTATTTTGTAATAACTAGTTTTGATTTGGAATTATAAATACTAGACTTTTCACAACCTATTCATTTCCTAATAATCAACTGTAAATAATACTTGCTACTACCCAGTTCATAATTCATATGACACTTGTCATTTTCACTGATTATGATCAATCGTACAAAATATTGTTGTTGTCTAGGGATTCAAATTTTCTTGGAATATTATTCGTTAGGCTAATGAATGGTTCCATTTTACAGTGAAGCACATAACCTTGATTTCTTGTTATATTAGTAGTGTTATGTGGAGGTTTTACGTCTTTCTTTGAATCCATTATCTTGTCAATCTAAATAGAGCGGTAGATGGCAATTAAGAATACAAATTTTATTATTTTCTATAGTTGTATAGGACGTAGAGGAATTCTATTCAAGTATAGAAACATATGTTGGTTTTCTTTTGAAATGTGAACCTTGTAAATAGAGAGAAATATAAGTTATATGTAAAAATGGTTATTATAAAATTTCAGCTATTTTATTTCTTACACATATCAATGCAACACTTTCTGCTAGGGTATTGAATGTAATTATTTAGCATCTACCTAAGTCATTTGATCCTTCATCATCAAAGCAATCACATTCGAATTTGGATGGATGAACTGAGTGACTCTGTATGCTTCCCACTCAAGGCAGGGACTAGCTACCATGCAACCTCTCTTGTTTAATTTTCTCTTGATTAGTAGTTGATGTTTTATGACTGCATAAAAATATTAATGTCAAATGAAAAAACACATAAACAAAAGGAAAAATAATTTCATAATTTATTTTGAAATATAATCATGATTTTGTTTTTTTTCCAATTTATCCTAACAAAATTACAATGCAATCACCCATTCATATTTAGAGACTGGAAAAATAAGCAGAAAAAATTAATAGATATTACCATAAACACAAAGAGGTAACTGAAAACTAGTACTTCTAATTGAGAGGCGAATAACTAATTTATGAAAAATAAGAAAAAACATAATTAAAGAAGAGACCTCATCATTAATAGTGAACCTAACAGAAGAATAATTTTACTTTCCAATAACTATGAAGAAGAAGGTTCAAATTAAAAGAGTCACAGTAAAAATATTTAAAATCCTGTCTCATAGAAATGACCCTTTTTGGGTTGGGCCGAGGTCTCAGCCAGATTAAAATAAACATATAAAAAATAAATTATACAAGGAATCCATATACATATAAAATCTGTCCAACCAGGGTGCAACCCTCGAAATGATTTAACCAAATGGAGGAAACTTGAAGCAAACGACAATAAGTGCCATGTTAATCTGACAAGTTATGAAAATACAGTAAACTCCAAAGAACAGTGTTGGGAAGACGTTTATTTGGAACGAAAAACACTAACTCGATGAATCAAGGTACCTATAGAGCAGAAAGACAGGGTCAAAATTATGAAGTCGAAATTATAAAATCCAAGGTGAGACTCGGAAAACTCGCGTGTCAAGTACAACATGCATTACCTGCATCTAATCATAATCCCGACGTGTCAAGTACATACGAGCTCTAAGAGTAAAACAAAAAGGAAAATCATTAAAATGGCTCATGGAAGGCATACAAGGCTTGTTTGAGGAAATATTACCTTGTCATGAAGGCGCGGTATGTTGAGGTTGAAACCCTGAACGGGCGCAACATAAGGAAATGTTAAAAAACATAGCTCTCAATTGACTGCTAGGTAATTAGTAGATTAAACCAAAACTGGAAAATTACTGTTAAACAGGGCAGCTTATAGACTGAGGAAGTGAGAAAGCCAAAGTTTGGAAGTCAAAAAAAGAGGACGGGAAAAACACAATCTAAGGCCAGAGCTTTGTCCACATCCAAACTACATAAACAATAACCCAAGTGAACTAGTAATATTGTGAATAAACATTGAACCCAAAGAGAGGTAAGCCCTCAAGCTTTCCTGTAAGAAAAATGAGAATGTATGAATAGAGTGACGAACATATCATTGTTTAGTCTATCAAGCACAAGGAGGAGAGATTATGAATCATACCTACCATGGAGAGCCAAAATGCGTGTCTGTCCAAGCCATGAACGAGGTTGCAGGTCGACAAAGCATGGGTGGCAGAAAGGTTGTAGAGCGGCACCTCCGGCCGCGCAAAAGCAGAATGAGGAAGTTAGTTAGGGTTTGGAGGGTGATCGATACCCTAAGCTGGTATCGAATGATCTCAGCCATAGATCTCAAATCCCAAATACGACGACCTAAAGGATGAAAAGCATCACACATTAACCTTATAACTTAAACGCAAAGGATCAGTGAAGTACCTCATATCTTTACCAACCAATATCATATATTACAACATTATAACATCTCACAGATACATCATAAGTACTAAACAAATAATCCAAAAACCCTCGCACTTTTCCGCCAAAATATTAATG
Source organism: Pinus albicaulis (assembly GCA_034641835.2). Taxonomy (NCBI): domain Eukaryota; kingdom Viridiplantae; phylum Streptophyta; class Pinopsida; order Pinales; family Pinaceae; genus Pinus; species Pinus albicaulis. The sequence continues at coordinate 1,030,542,322 of CM076581.1, read as the reverse complement.
TGGTGGGTTAAGACCTGGCTAATTATCACTTAATCAATTTTTTATGGATATGAATATACGACCATGGGATAGTTGTAAATATTGGGTGTCAAGGATCAAAAAACCAATTAGGACAATGGTCAATCATATCAAAACGAAAACCCACGTGGAAAGTAAAGATTAATATCAGTGTGAAATATTTATATATCTGAATATTATAGTGTATCTTAATATGCTCATTGTTATAATAACCTTGGTCATATTTAATAGTATGGAAATTCATGATGATGAGGTAAAAGATATAATTTTTTTTATTTATTGTATTTTCTTTTGTATGTTACAAAAGTACTTGGGAAGTTCTCAATTAGAAAAGTACTTACTTGGGAAGTTTTAATTTCTGAAGTACTTGGGAAGTTCTCAATTAAGAAAAAGAAAAACTAGTAATGGAATGGTTAGTAACTTATTTGATGGAAATGTTGGTATTAGATAACTTATTTTAATTATTTTGCAAAGGATTTAGTTACAAAACAATTTATTTTAAGCATTTTGCAAGTGAATTACGAGTAAAATTATATTTTAGAAAATGTATTTTCAAAGACAATTAAACTATAAATAGAAATTGCACCATCACGAGATGTTGCGAAGGAAACGTTGTAAGATTATTATTTGCTAAGAAAGATATATGTAGTGATTTTAGTCAATTTTAGTAAAGGTAGGAGAAGGCATCAGGTTGAGTAATAATGTTGTCTTTCATTGTAAATTCAATGTACGTTAGGTGTTATCAATTGAAAATTTTAAAATAATTTATTTGAAGTCGGAGGTTTGGGAATTTTTCATTGTTTTTTTTTGTTCAACATAAGTCACCTAAACCTAACTTAAATACTGAATAAAAGATTAAATGGAAAAACAATTTAAAATAAGCAAAGCATTTTAACTTCCAACACTTCCAATTGAAGGCCAATAATCAAAAAATTTCAAGACAGAAACTGAAATATGCAACATTTCCTGGAAATAATTTTATAGTAACACTAATCTAGGACATCAATTGGGTCTTTTGATCAAGAGTAGTAAATCAATACCTTGTATTAAAAAAATCCATTACTTGGACATCATTGTAGTAAAGACAATACAAGAATATGAGAATGGGAGCAATCCATTCTTATAAAAATAAAATAAAAAACATAACATCTTATGCTTTTCTCTAGGCTTGCAATTTAAATGAGCGATTCATTGCTATTTTTTTGTTCAACATAAGTTACCTAAACCTAACTTAAATACTGCATAAAATATTAAATGGAAAAACAATTTAAAAGAAGCATAGCATTTGAACTTCCAATACTTTCAATTAAAGGCCAATGATTAGAAAATTTCAGGACATAAACTGAAATATGCAACATTTCCTGGAAAGAATTTTATAGTAACACTAATCTAGGACATCAACTGGGTCTTTTGATCAAGAGTACTAATTCAATTATACCATGTATTAAAAAACTCTAACATTTGGACATCATTGTAGTAAAGGCAATACAAGAATATGAGAATGGGAGCAGTCCATTCTTATAAAAATAAAATAAAAAAATAACATCCAATGCTTTTCTCTAGGCTTGCAATTCAAATAAGTGATTCATTGTTGTTTTTTTGTTCAACATAAGTCACCTAAACCCAACTTAAATACTGCATAAAAGATTAAATGGAAAAACAATTTAAAATAAGCATAGAATTTGAACTTCCAACACTTCCAATTGAAGGCCAATGATTAGAAAATTTCAGGACAAAAACTAAAATATACAGCATTTTCTGGAAAGAATTTTATAGTAACACTAATCTAGGACATCAACTGGGTCTTTTGATCAAGAGTACTAAATCAATACAGTGTATTAAAAAAATCCTACACTTGGACATCATTATAGTAAAGGCAATACAAGAATATGAGAATGGGAGCAATCCATTTTCATAAAAATAAAATAAAAAATATAACATCTTATGCTTTTCTCTAGGCTTGCAATTCAAATAAGCGATTCATTGTTGTTTTATTTTCCCTTTACGCACATCCAAACCTGAAAAAAAAAGAAAACAGAGCTCGATTAAGAAATTGTGGTATCGTTGCATAAACTCTGAGAATGATAAAACAAGAAATGATGGGTTGAAAAAATTAACCTGATACCTATATTATCCGTCGAACAACAACCAATGAACTATCTAAGGCGAAGGACTTGAACCTGCAGGAAATGATGGGATTCAGGATAGTAAAAGAAATTGCTTCCTAAATCACAACCACAGAGACCGTCGGGGAATAAAATACAAACAAGACCCTTACTCGTTAATGGTGAGAAGGTCCGGACTCGAGCCGTGGTTGTTCTCTTTTGTTTACAGAGCTCATTCAAGATCGAGCATGAAGCAAGCATTTTTGTAACGCGGACCCTTGCCTGGTCGACCTCCGATAATAACCTATAGCCGTCGAGGGAGAGATCAGGGTTTCATCCTAGTATTATTGAATAGCTAATGACCTAGAAGCAGTAGGGCTTACTTGGGAAATGTGAACCGGTGAGATCGATGTCTTCAATGGAAATTTTCCCTTTACTCATGTCCAAACCTGAAAAAAGAAAATAGAGCCCAGTTAAGAAATTTTGTGGTATCGTTGCATAAACTCTGAGAATGATAAAACAAGAAATGATGGGTTGAAAAATTTAGCCTGATACCTATATTCTCCATTGAACAACAACCGACAAACTATCTAAGGCAGAGGACTTGAACCTGTTGGAAAGGAGGGGATTCAGGATAGTGAAAGAAATTGCTTCCTAAATCACAACCACAGAGACCGTCGAGGAATAAAATACAAATAAAATACAAACAAGATCCTTACTGGTTAATGGTGAGAAGGTCCGGACTCGAGCCGCTGTTGTTCTCTCTGGTTCGCAGAGCTCGCTCGGGATCGAGAATGAAGCAAATGATTGCTGCAATTGTGGCAACAGACAGGGTATTGTTACCCTAACAGAGCCCAAACACATCAGGATCATCCGATTCCACATAGCCAAATTTACGACTCAGCAAAAAACGCGTGTAGGAAACTAAATATTTGCAACTACTTTTTCCTTTTCATCCAACAGTTGAATATGTTTTAATCATCTAACATATAATCTCACAAGTTATGACACAATGCACACAGGAGAGTTGTTTCCAAATAATGATGCCTTATAGCGTAATTAAATTTTATCATTAATTTATTATTATTATCATCATTAATTTTATTAAAAAATTATTAAATAAAAAATCAATAATTATTATTTTTAGTTAAAAATATTATATTTAAATAAATATGATATAGTATATAATAATATAAGATATTATGACTGCGTCTTAAAATGGGTAAGTTATTGCTCCTCAACTTTTCAGTCCATTCATGGGGTTCAGGTAGTTGCGAATATATGATGAAAGACCGCATTGCAAAATTTGTTGGATCATTTTATAGAATATTATGACTGTGTCTTACAATGAGTAAGGTAGTGCTCATCAACTTTTCAATCCATTCATGGGGTTCAGGTATTTGCGAGTATATGATGAAAAACCGCATTGAAAAATTTGTTGGATCATTTAGAAAATGTTGTGAGAACCTTTTGGAACAACTACATTACCAAAATAATTATAGATAGAGTCTTGCAAATCACACTGACATGTTCCCTCTACTTAGGATTACAACAAACATAAAACACGAGTGTCCACTTCCACGATCTAAAATTGTTTTATATTATTTAACGATCAAGAGCGAAGTATATGTCAAATGGGTGGAGATACACTGAATTAGAACATAAAGAGAAGGCGTGTGATATTATAATTGATACATGTCCCTACTCCTTAGAACAAGTGTAAGAGGAGTTTTATAATTTTAGTAACACTCATCCAATGGCATTAGAAGTGGTACGAATCTCACACCTCCTTTTCTAATACAGGAAATCGTAGGGTGGCCGATTCAAGGAATGGTATGAATCATGCCCCCCTTCATTCTGACTTAAGAGTCAATTAACATATTATGGATTTCTCCACAACTTGTTATTGGAGATTCAATCCTTAATACCCTCCAACGTTGCCCTGGATTTCGACCACTGTGTAATCTTATTTCAATGTCATATAAATCCTCGAGATATTTATGTTCATTGTTGTTGTTTTTTTTGAAGTTCACGATTTTTCAATTAAAATTTTCATTTTTGAAATTTAAATAATAAAAAACAAATAAATATGATATATATTACAACATTATATTTAATACTAAACAATATTAATATAATTTAATATTAAATTTTGATTAAATAATATTCAATGTTAAATTCGTCCAACCTAGAATTGAAGACTAGAGCCTTTTAAGTTAAGACATAGAAGTGAAGACTGAGAGCCTTTAAAATTCAAACACGGGTGGACTTTGAACCACTCGATTGCACAAAGCTCAAAGCCTTTAAAATGAAGACATGGGGGATTATGAGCCAAAACCAAGACATGGTGAGGGTTATGAGCCACTTATGTGTGCAGTTCCAAAGCACCATGTAATTAGGTTAGTTGTTATTAGGACAACTCTCAACAGGTTCAGTTCCAAAGCACCATGTAAAATAGCTTAGTTGTTATTAGGGCAGCTCTTAATATGGGTTCACCGAAGAATTTAAAGTTACTATGTTCTAAAATATTAACGTGTCAATTTAGGGGACTTGAATTTGTAAACTGAATTCACTATATAAATATATATATAGATATATCCATGCTATTATGTAAATTAAAAACATTATGAGTCAAATTCATAATCATGATATTTAAAAATTTTATATTTAAATTTAATTAATAAATATAAAAACATTTAATATTTATGTTAAACATTTAATTAAAAATAATAATATATATGTACATATAATATAAATAATATTATTTATATTAATTTCTACTCATTGTAGAGAAATCAAATTCTAAATGTGCATATCTTTATTTAAGTTTTGTTCTCAAAAAGAGTTCTACATATTGAAGAGATTAAGATGGTTTATGTACAATTGAATAATAATTTGATGATGATGATAATTGTCCACTAGTGTCGAAATGATCTATTGAACCTTAAGAACATAAGAGATTACTTGGAATTCTTTAGAATTTTATTTCTAGGGTCGAAAAGTGTTACGAGGAGCATTCTAAGATCATCCTAGTTTTGTTGACTTAAAAGGTTAATAAAGTTGATAGGGTGAAAAATATTTTCAAAAATAAATCAAATGTGTAATGTCACTAGACTTTGAATTTTATATTGTAAATATGTATGTGTTAATTGTGTTTAGCATTCGACTTTAAGGTATTGGAAAATTGGTTGATTAGTGTATATTTAATGTAAATCTATGTTAATATGTTGTTAATAAATGTAAAATAATATGGTAATTAATGTTGAAGCTACACTTGGCTAGCTACATGCTAATGATAGAAATTTATTACCATATTTATTAAGTCCTAGGCATCTAATCTAAATGATTAGATTGTTAATGATAGGGAAAAGGACTAGGAAAGTAAATAAGTATGGATAGGGGAAAAAATAAATCTATATTCAAAGGTCATTTTAGTGCATTGTAGCATCACTTGAACCCTTATAAGGAGTTGGGAAACCACCGATGGCTAGAAAGTAAGTCGAAATGGCCATTTTAGTGCATTGTAGCATCACTTGAACCCTTATAAGGAGCTCGGAAACCCCCGTTGGCTTGAAAGTCAGTTGAAATGGTGATTTTAGTGCGTTGTACCATCACTTGAACCCTTATAAGGGGTTGGGCAATGAGTGAAGCCATCAACCATATTTGTGTGACCTATGTTGGCTCTTGTGTTAAGCCAAGTTTATGCTCGTATAAGGTAAGCTTAGCAGTTCTTATGGGAAAGCTTAAGACAAGCTTAAGAAAGAGAAAAACACGAGGCTTTGAGTTGAAAGGACAATGATTTCCCTTCCCTTATAGTTAGGATTAACTCTGAAAATTTCAGTCTTGTATATTGTTCGTGTTGTCGTTACCCCCTCCTTTTGTATCATTTTCATCTCCTAGTTGGGGTATTTCCATTGTACCTCCCTCCCTTTTTCTTTATTTATGTTTCCCTTCTCTTCTCCTACCCTAAAAGTAGTGATCGATGGCCAACATTGAGATGGGTTACCACAGATCGACATATAAGGACTAGTTAGAATACCCAACCAAAAGAACTAAAATTATAGGGACCCTACGAGGTTCTACGCATGGAACAATGGTTACTAATACATCGTTGGGTGACACATGGAGCCATTCCAAGCCTCCTCCCATTATCTTCCTCAGTTGATCCATTTTTCATTTTTGTGGTTAGATGTTCCAAAATTTTTAATCGTTTCTGCAGTGAGATGTTCCAAAATTTTTAATATCCTGATGCTACAAAAATTTTAATCTCCATTCACAGTGGCCATCGATTATTTTGAGGATTCCATATATTATAATCCTTAAAGTGGCTTAAAGCATGCTAGCCTGGTGGTGGCACAGACAATGCAACTTGACAAGTTGATTATGGTGGTGGAGTAGAAAATGGAACTTGGAAAGCTGATTTTGGATCATTGTTTCCAATGGTTTCTTCTTATTAAGCCACGTAAGCATGTCAAGGACATTTATTTATGTTAATGAGAAATTAAATGTATTTGGTGGGCTTTAGACAGAGGAGGCACATGCATTGCATGAAAGGCCATCATGCATCTTGAAATGTTTATTCATTTTTTTTTTCAAATATTACTCATCTACCCATATATTAATTGCTTCATTTTTTAAGCAAATAAAATTATAAAATTGTGGCTGCTAGACTATAATAAATATGGATTTTTTCACCTCTTTGGGCCAACTTCGTATGGCTTATGCTTATGATTATCAAGAGAAAACAACATGATGGGAGGAATTGGCTTGGTATACATTTAATTTTTCACTATCTCACCTATCAGTATATTTATTACTAATGCTTATCGAGGTTAACAAGAAACTATGAGACTTCTAAAGTTCATAGCATAGCCTAGCAAAGCAACAATCTGAGCTCATGGTGCATGCGAGACCAGAGGAGTGAAATGTTCACCCATTGGACTCAACTAATTGGGAAAGATTCCTGGTTACTAATTGGTCCTAATAGTTCCTTCATTATTTAAGTTCCTAGTTTCTCTCTCTATCCATCCTTTATTTGAGGGATACTACCCCCATCCACACCTTTTGCAAGCTATTTTTCCTAACACAACTTAGCATCCAAAGTGACGTTTATGGCTGAACACGCTGACATGACCAAGAGAATAACTAGGAAGGATAGAAGAATAAAGAAATGGGTTTATCCTAGAAAGAAGAATCAACGAGTTTAATTATTATTTGGCACTTTAACTTATGGGTATTGTTGGTTAATAGACTGGATCAACTTACCATAAGGAATGAACTACTTCATATATTATGAAAAATGTGGTGCTATTTCTTCAATAAAATACAATTTGTTGGATCGACTGAATCCACTACATCAATAGAACCGAATGTTCCCTACGACTGCTCAAATCCCTTAAGTTCCCTCACTTATCGAGACCTACCCTATAGCTCAAGGGAAAGTAAGACCTTTCACAAACTTACCTTCCATTTAGCTCCTCAATCTCACTTTTTGTTCAATCCTCAATTCACTTTCTCTATACGCTTATGTTCAATCCAAAATTGCCACATCTTACGGGATATGCTTTTATTGGATTTTGTTGATTCATCAAGTGCTATTGCACGTGCCGCTCTGTCTGCAACCGCTGACATTTGAAAAACATGCCATAGGTATTGAATTTCTATTGAATATAGCACCTCTACAGTTCTAATTTTCTCTAGGTTTGTGATTATCAAGCTCGTTTAAGTCATGGAGTAGCAACAATCACAAAACATTAGCATATTGGTAGGGATCTCAAACGTGTTATGTCTATTTACCTAAAACGAGATTTCGAATTGAATTTGGGATAAATGATAGCCCGACTTAATCTAGGTATGATATCATGCCTGGTAAATTAAAATTTAATACCCTTCAAGCATGCAACCCTTGGACTAAGAAGTCTCTTCCCTCCCTATTTTGTAATAACTAGTTTTAATTTGGAATTATAAATACCAGACTTTTCACAACCTATTCATTCCCTAGTAACCAACTATAAATAATACTTGTTACTACCCAATTCATGATTCATATGACATGATAATTTTCATTGATTATCATAAATCATATAAAATATTGTTGTTGTCTGGGGATTCAAATTTTCCTGGAATATTATTCGTCAGGCTAATGAACCGTGCCATTTTGAAGTTAAGCACAGAAGCTGGATTTTTGGTTATATTAGTAGTGTTATTTGGAGGTTTTAAGTCTTTCTTTGAATCCAGTAGCTTGTCAATTTAAATAGAGCAGTGGATGGAAGTTAAAAATATTATTTTTATTCTTTTTCTATAGTTCTATAGGACGTAGAGGAATTCCATTCCAGTATAGCAGCATATGTTCATTTTCATTTGAAATCTAAACCCTATAAATAGAGAGAAGTATAATTTATATGTAACAATGGTTATTATAAAATTTCAGTTATTTGATGTCTTACACATATCAATGCAACACTTTTTGCTACGGTATTGAATGAAATTACTTGGCATCGAGCTAAGGCATTCAACCCTTTATCATCAAAGCAGTCACATTTAGATTTGGACGGAGGAACGGAGGGACTATGTATGCTTCCCGCTGGAGGCACGGACTAGATTCCATGCAACCTCCCTTGTTTTGTTTTCTCTTGATTAGTAAATAAAATTTTATGACCGCACAGAAATATCAATGTCAAATGAAAAAGTGTTATAAACAAAGAAAAAGGCTTTAATAAATTATTGTGCAATATAATCATGATTGCGTTTTTTTTTTTGCTGATTTATCCTAACCAAATTACACTGCAATCACCCATTCGTATTTAGAGACTCCTAAAATATCTTAAAGAAAATTATTTTTGACCCAAAAAAAAATTCCAACTTCAAAATGAGTATTTTGATTTTGTAAAAAAAAAAATTTCAAAAAAAAACATTTCTGTAGTTTTTTATTATGGATTGCATTTTTAATAATATACTAGTTTTTTTTATATGTATAATAGGAAATATAATTTACAAATAAAATACTCACAATTCAATTAAATATTTATAACCACAAATTAGTGAATAGTTTTGATCTAATTTGATCTCGAAAATATTTATACAATGTTCAAATTTTGCATTACCCTAATCTATGGTTAATAGGTTATATCTTTTTCTAGAGTGGGAAAAATGAATGAAACCTTCTTCTTTTCTCACTAGTAAAACCCCTATTCCATATTCACCATCCCCTTTATGGACATTGATCAAGGGGACACAAAAGGCCAGAGATGTTTAGAACCATTTCCAAATAAAAAATTATAGCACTCAAGGTGTTGACTATTGGGCTTAAGGCACTTTAGACACTCAAAGTCTAAATACAGAGTCAAGTAAAAATCTAAACTAGATTAGAAGCTAAATTAAAATAAACCTTTAAATATCGCAAGAAAAATAGAATATTAGAAAATAAACAATGGCACACTATAAAAAGTTACACAACACATAAAAAAATTTACATTGGAAAAGCTTAAACTTGGAAAAAAAATGGACCTTTGAGCTTCACCTCTCTTATATTCTCAACTAACATTACAACCAATTGCAATGAATGTTAGCCTTGGTCACACCCAAAACAAACACATTCATATATCACACATTCTTTATCGATCCAGAAGATTCATTATACATTATCACCTCTCAAAAAACTTACATCATGTTTAATTTATAGGAATAGAAACCCCTAGTTTGAAGCATCTCAAATCTATATGAGTGGGTTGTCACAATCCAACCTGATTAACCGAATAGTAATATACATGTACATGTAACACTTAGGGCGTTTAACCAAAAGTTTGAATAGGTTGGTGAGCCAAAATTCTATTGAGATCTACATGCTACTAAATGTATAGATATGTGTACACCAGTGGGTCAAGGTATTAATATGTTTAAGGATGGAACGCCCATGTAATGGGTCAAAGGACCTTTATTATTAGGCTGATGAGATTTATTCCATCGAGGCATGTGTGTCTCTGTATGTAGAATGTATTAAGCGAGTAGGCTAGCATACTTATGAGTTTAAGGCTAGAGTACCTCAAGCTAGTGAGATTGTGAGATGATCACGCTAGTGAGTCTAGTGGACATGGAATTTAGTTGAATTGTTATTTTGTTTTGAATTTAGGGACAAAAAGAGTATGGGGGGACAAGACTCCACATATAAAAGAACCATGATATGAAGGTATATTATAAAATTATAATATAATAGTATAATATAATGTAAAGGGGACACCAAGTCTATAAAAAGAGTGGTTCCCCTATTCAGGGGACAAGTGTCGATATATGAGAGCCTAAAGGTTACCTAAGAACTTGTGGGGGGAAATTAACTTTTACAGATGTAGTGTTGTGTGTATACCTGGTCTCCTCAAATAAGGGATGATCAGGAGTGTGAACCTGTTGGTTCAAGGCTGTCAAAATTGGTACTTTGGCTGTGTGAGGGCCTAAGGAACTATGACTGTAATATGACCCATGGAGCTGCAATGTTGTGAGCATATTTTACCGCCTGAGATAGACACGTGGAGGTAATGGCATATCTAGAGGGACTGCAAGAGAAAAGAAGGAGGTGCACTACTTGGGTGTGGGGCTAATAGGGGATGTGAGATTTCTGGTTGGAGGTTGTCATGTTTGGTACATTGGCCCTATTATGTTTGGTATGACCCGGCTTAAGAAGTCGATGCCAAGTGGAGTCATGGCCCTAGCTTAGGAGCGATCGACTATTGAGAGAAATAAAGTAGCATAGTCTATGTTTGGGAGGAACGCCTAAGGTATGTATCCAAGTAGAAAAATTAACAGATAAGTGCTCAAAACCTATTATATGTAGTTTCCTAGATTTTCTTGGCATGTATTTCATTTTGTTTTTATTTATTTTTATTGTTATTATGGATGAAATGTGCACATGGATTTACGTATAGGTTAAGTTATGCATGTGTTTTTTAGTTGTCCCTAGATAATGTTGAAAATTTCTAAGTGGCTTCGCCCAAAAGGAAGGTTGGGGACATTACAAGTGGTATCAGAGTCCAACAGCCAACACTAAGTCCACCTTAGCCAAAGATAGAATGTGAAGTGAGATTTACAAATTATATAAGCCAACTATTTCTGAAAACATTTCAACGAAGGGTGGTTTTCCCGTAATAATTTACCTAGGTAATAAAATAATGTAGATGCAATTAGGGTAGACATTGAGAAACATTTGCACATTGTATAAGGGTGACAAAAATTCTCTAACAATGATAAGGGTGACAACAATTCTCTAACAATGAATAAATTGCACTCGAGAACCCATGGGAGTATCACATCTAGTTTACTTGAAACAAAGAAAATAAAACCATTGGAGGGAAGCAAAGGAATATCTTGACATATTTTATTTATCAAATAAAACTTACATATGGATTCTCCAATGCTGTGTCAATGTGAATGCTCTGTCGAAGGGAAAAATGGAGTTTGGAAAATGCATCAAAAGTGTTTGAAAAATGTGTGAATGAGACAACATATCATGGAATCCAATATTTGTATGCTATTTTCAAAGTCGAAATGGGAAATATGATTTTCATCCTTTCTCTAATAAGCAATGAGCATGATCATCTCTCTAATATGCAATGAGCATAATGTAAGCCTTCTATTTTTTTGTTGAAAGTGTCATCAAATCTTGCGGGGACATAGAATATTTGGAACTAAGAATATAGATCCATGTGTACGCCATTAATATAGGATTTGTGTGGGACTCTTTTGTATGGAGTGACCATTTTTACTTGTACACTAAATTTGGTAGCACCATTATAGATCCATCTTAACCACGGATCTAGCAAGAGCCAAGAGAGGTCAAATTTCTTTAGGTTAAAACCACTTTTAGAGTGCAAAACCTTAATAAAATGTTTTCACTTTGACATATGTAATTCCACTAGAATCTTGGTAGATGTGTGATTAAAATAAATCTACACTAGTTCTATATCTATAGACATTAAGATAATGTAATTTTTTATTACTTAAATTGCATTTTTTAATGTATAAATGCATTCTAATTTCTTGAAAATTTCATTTCTTCTTAACTTACTTGGTAACATGGATTGTGTACATTACACAATCTTTCAATTTCTTTATATAATTTATACATAGTTTTTTTAATCATATATGATATATACATTGTTGAAATTTAAATATTTACTTAATATGGGCATTGAAATGTTTCATTTATGGACTATATTGTCCACATTAAAATGTTTATATATATATATATATATATATATATATATATATATATATATATATATATATATATATGAAATTTAAATATTTTCTTAGTATGGGCATTGAAATGTTTTATTTATGGATTACATTGTCTACATTAAAATGTGTTTTCATATATATATACATATATATATGGGACATTAAAAAAAAATGGACACGTATCCCTATATGAGAGCGTAGAGGGTACCTAAGAACTCATGAGGGAAAAATGAACATAGTGTTGAGAGTATAACTGACTTGCTGAAATAAGGGTTGATGGGAGTGTGATGTTGTTGGTTGGTTGGGTGTGAACATGTTGATAAAAGTGATATGAAATTGTGGAAACAGTAAATCCAATGTTCAATGTCGGTGTTGTAGCCCAATTTATAGAGAGGAGGACAAGTGGTAGGCCCCAAAGTATAGTGGTAGTAACTGGAATTGACGGCATGTCATGCAAGTATGAGAAAGATTGAGCTATTGATTCATATCGCTAAAAAAATGTATTATTAGGGTTTTAATAAAATTAAAAAGAAAGAAAATTTCTATATATAGAGATGTGAAATAAATATAAATAATATTATAAAGAATAAACATAGATCCATCTTACTTTCGGATCTATTAAACATGGAGAGGAATCAAATCTCTCAAGGTACAAAATTTTCATCAAGTTAGGCTAGCCAAAAGTTAGTAGCCACGATTTGATCCACCCATGTAAAGAGAGGTTTGAACATGGGTGATTCCGCCCAACCACCCAAGCTAAACTCAATTGAATAATTTTTTTATTTTTTTTTTACCTGACTCATGGGGAATTTGAATCTTGAATCTCATCATTTACATAACATGATAATCACTAACAAAGTTAGCCCTCATAAACTAAAATAATATATACTAATGTTATCTACCAATTAAATTCCTACACATAATTAACTATGTACTTAATATAAGATGCTTATACAACTTAATATTTATTTTTCCAAAAATTTTCATACACATGCATTTATTTGAAATAAAATCCACTCATATATTATTGTACACATTGTATAACCATTACACTATAACTATATATATAATTTCAAATCAGTTATTATCACCCTATCTTATTAATTCCCTAGCAAAGTATTTGGGAAGTTTTCAATTTAAAAAAAAAAAAACTAGTAATTGAATTTTTGTTAGATAACTTTTGCAAAGGACTTAGTTGCAAAGCAATTTATTTCAAGCATTTTGTAAGTGAATTAAAAGTAAAATCAATTTATTTCAAGCATTTTGTAAGTGAATTTAAAATTATATTTTAGAGAAATGTATTTTCAAATCATTTTAACCTATAATTAAATTTTATCATCAATTTTATTAAAAATTTATAAATTAAAAATAAATAATTATTACTTTAATTAAAAAATATTATATTTAAATAAATATAATTTACTTATTCTCCGGTATGATTGCTTTATAAAAGAATATCTAGCATGATATAGTGCATAATAGTATAGAATATTATGACTGCGTCTCACACTGAGTAAGGTATTGCTGGTCAACTTTTGAATCCATTCATGTGGGTTCAGATAGTTGCGAATATATGATGAAAGACCGCACTACAAAATTTGTTGGATCACTTAGAAAATGTTGTCAGAACTTCTTGCACATCAGTCTCACGTGTTGCCTCTACTTAGGGTTACAACAAACATAAAACACGAGTATCCACTTCCACACTTAGACCCAATTTTATAAAGATGATGTAAATTTGGTTTATATTATTTAACGACCAAGAGCGAAGTATATATATGTCAAATGGGTGGAGATACATTGAATTGGCACATAGAGAGAAAGCCCGTGATATTATAATGGATACATGTCGCTGCTGTTTAGAACAAGTGTAAGAGGAGTTTTATAATTTTAGTATCACTCAGGAACCTCATCCAATGGCATTGGAAGTGGTACGAATCTCACACCTCCTTTTTTTAATACGGGAAATCGTAGGGTGGCCGATTCAAGGAATGGTATGAATCATGCCCCCTTCATTCTGACTTAACAGTCTGACAATTAACATCTTATGGCTTTCTCCACAACTTGTTATGGGAGGTTCAATCCTTAACACCCTCCAACGTTCCTCGGGATCCCGACCACTTTGTAATCGTTATTCAACGTCATATAAATCCTCGGGATATTTATGTTCATTTTTTTTTTTAATATTTAATATTAAACAATAAACAATAAATTTTGATTAAATAATATTTAATGGTTAAAGTTTCTCGTAAATTTATTTTTATTTTTTTTTAAGAAGGAAATAAATGAGTGACTTCGTATAATTACATTAAGAAAATATTAATAAATAAAATAAAATTGAGGTAATATGGTTAATTTACTATTAACAAATTTTGGGCTCTAGATTTTGCTAATAATATTTAAATGTAAGAAGAAATATATATAGAGAGAGAGAAAGAGAGAGCCTAGATCGATCTTAACTCCAAATATACCAAAGAGGGATGGCTAGTCGAGATGTATACCCATTTTTAAGAGTTCACAAGGCTCGAAGCCTTTAAAGCTAGTCCACATGTATACTCACTCTTAAGAGTTCAAAAGGCTCGAAGCCTTTAAAATTAAGACATGGTGGTGGTCATTAAGCAGCTGGTACACTATTTAATATAGTCTAGTTGTTACTAGGGAAGCCCTCAACATAGACTCACTAAAGAGAATCAACATTTCAACTAAAAGAGATAAAGCTACAAATTAATGATGGAAATTAATTACCCTATTGTATTAAGTCCTACAGTCTAATCTAAATGATTAGATTGTTAATGATAATGGAAATAATTGATCAATAATTTTCTTTAAAGATAGAACAGTGTCTTTGAGAGTGGGGAAGCGGAGCTCATAAATGAGCTAGTAGTTACTTCCCACTTGGTGGATGAGGTGAAGGTAGTTACCAACTACATACTATTTTGGTAGAGGGGGTATGGTTTTTGTCTTTTGCTAACAGATAATTCACGTAGTGGAAGAAGTAGGTGAGAGACAAAAAGTGGAAAAAAACAATAATAGAGAAAAATTAACTTGGTTGGGGCTAGTTAGCTCCAATCTTAGTTTCCAAATTTATATTTTTCAAATATGTACTCGTAAATTTTTATTATATGATTTTTTTTATTAAGTTGTAACATGTTTAATATCTTGCATAATGGAAAAGAAACTATTTCTGAATATAAGGGGGCATGTAGTAACATTTTGATGTGGAGAATTATAATCATAAATGCAATATTTTAATGTCAAATTAGTATATATAAAATGACTAAAAATAAAAAATTTATTATAGTAGAAACATTTTATTAGTGTTTTGCTCAAAATCAACATAGATTCATCTTAACTCTTAATCTAATGAGTGAGAAAAATCAAATATATTGAGGTGTAAACATTTCCTTAAGTTTTTCACTAAACAATGTTTGCTTCTTGAGAAATTTGATCCCTCTGAGGGCTTGGTAAATCTAGAGTTAAGATGTATCTATGCTAGTACAATTCACCAAGTATTTTGAAAATAAAGGAACCTACTATAGAATAGAATTGAGTCTAATTTCTTATTTTATGTCTAGGTTTAAGATAAATTTAGATTAGTTCAATTTTTTAAATAATTTTATGTATAGGAAAACATATACCTTAAAAAATTTAATAGGAAGGATTATACCTTGAGAGATTTAATTCCTCTAAGCTCTTGGTAGAGCAAAACACTAATAAAATCTTTCTACTATACCATATTATTATATAATATATAAATAGTTGACATTAAAATATTTTATTTATGATTTAGATTCTATATTAATGCATGCCTAGTCATATTCAAAAATAGAAAACCTATATGCATAGGATATAATGTCTCTCTCTCTCTCTCTCTCAATAGTGGGAAAACCTATGATAACCTAATTGGAAAACCAACAATGGAGACACGAATCATTCATTCTCTGCTATTTGTGAATGCAGACTAGCTCATCATTGTTATTCAAGGCAAGGCTTTCACTCTTGCTATATGTTTATGGATCTTGAGACATTAACTTATTTCTTTAAGTCTCACTATGACAAATTGTTAACTAAGCATATACACATAGACACATTGAATTTTATATATATATATATATATATATATATATATATAACTAAAGATGTGTATTAAAATATTTGATTTATAACTCACATTGAATTTTTGTTGTTATTAATATATTTTTGTTTTAAATAATTAAATATTATATAATATTAATAAGATTATTTTTTAATGCTATCTTTTTATTCGATATTAAATTGTTAATTAAGTAGCTAACAATTTAGATATCTACCAAATACCAAAAAGTAAATCAAAAATATTTTAAATGTCAATTACTTTATGTTTTTATATAAAATTGATGTAAAATAAAAATATTTTATTTATAGTCAATGTTAATTTTGATTATTATTTTTTAATTTACTAATGTGAGGAATATTTTGTTATTTTTAAATATAATATTACTTGATCATATCTCTATAATATTGAACTATAAACCTCTCACCATAGCCATAACTCTGAGTCTAAATATAACCAGTTTATCTATGAATTTCAGTGGAATACACTAAGGAGTTACCAATGTAATAGTCACCATGTGAAATAATGATCACTGAATAAAGAATTTAGAAAAATAACATCCACTCACGAGAAAAGGAATTTCATAAAATTCAAATGAAATAGCCATTTTTGATGACATTTTAAAACAAATGTCTCTAATACAAATTAATGTGTAATGCATACACGGTTAAGAATGCATATTATATAAAAGCTAGAACGACACAAGAGTCCTATGATGTACTAGCATAAAACCCTCTCGTTTGCCAACTTACGTGAAGATTGATTTTCACTTCTAGCAATCTCTAAGGATCTGTTCCAAATGGGTATCATGGAGTAGAATCTCTAAGGATATGTTTAAAATGAGTCCCCTAAAACTTCCTCTGCATGCATGCTCAAAACGCCTTCTATGAATGCTATAAACACCATTTTCAAACAATGCTACAAAAGCAGGAACCCTAACGTTAAA
The DNA here is from genome assembly GCA_034641835.2 of Pinus albicaulis. NCBI lineage: Eukaryota > Viridiplantae > Streptophyta > Pinopsida > Pinales > Pinaceae > Pinus > Pinus albicaulis. The sequence continues at coordinate 1,030,524,933 of CM076581.1, read as the reverse complement.
ACAATGACTTGCCAGGGAAACCGGGTATGAACAACACCCACATTACCTAAACCAATCTGTGGATACGGAAATGCAGTAAAACGGGAATGAGATGCACCGACATATCCACAAATATCTTTGCTATTCCCTAAACTCATTCAAACTCCACTTGACACTGATCGAACACGAATACTAATACAACCACACTGGCACAAAAAAAAACAATAGTGACTAAGATACTCGTTCAATGTAGTTATGCCTTTTGTTATTTGCCCCAAATGAGATGAACACATTGCCTCTTTTCAATTCATTCTTCAGGATACGATGTTGTCTTCATATGGAGTGGTTCAATGCCATGCTCTTTTGTTATTTTCTCTAAATGAGATGAACATCCCCCTCTTTCAGTTCACTCGTGAGTTACGATGTTGTTTTCGGGTGCAGCGTTTTATTTGGGATGGTTCATGGTTGAGTTCATTGAATATGTTTACATACATACCCATTTGCATCTGGGATGATTGGGATGATTGAGAAACTTATTGAGAAATAATAGAAAAGGATGGGACAACTCGTGATATTAATGGAGGTGAATGAGAGTATTTCTAAGACAGATGATGTATTTTCACAACCAAATATATGTTGGACAGGAAGTTTTTTTTATTGTTTATTTTTATAGTGATTATGAAAATATATGTTGGATAAGAAGATTTTTTTTATGGTGTATTTTTATAGTGATTATCAATTTTACATACTTTTTATGGTAATGATTTTCAAAACTTTAATATTTAAATGTATAATTACATTGGTCAGAGATAATGTCATAGATTCCATGTTTTTTATTAGTCTGTGTCGTAGGCATGGCTGGGACTATAGTAGTTGCAATGGCCAGGCTAGTGTTAGTTCAATTTCTTATTGTCAAGAACATTCACGAATAAGAAAATTTTTGTAGGCCCACACCATATCAATCTTTTTTTCCATCTTATTTGGCCTTGTCTCGAGGTGGGGAGGAAAAACATGTGTTATATTTATCATTTTGCTTCGGATTTTGAAAACCATAAACTAATGCTAGCATTAGTCGAAGGAATTAAATGATAGCTCATTAACACGCGCTAGTAGGTGGTATTAGTATAGGTAATATTATAGATGTTGTCGCATCAAGTTCATATGCTCGCTGAAGTTGCCACCTGTGAATCGTCATGCATACTGTAATAAATATTTATCGAACAATTGTTGGAGGGAAAATCATGACCTCCTTGTAGGATCAAACAAAAAATGAGTATGGGAGTGAAACAATCTCTGCAAAATGCATTTGAAAATGTTTGTGTAAAGCTCACCCTCAACCCTGTAATTCTCTGCATCACTGGTATTCTCTGTAATCTTGTAAGACCTGTAATTATCTACATCACTTGTATTCTATGTAAGCCGATAATCATTTGTAATCTTATAATCCTCTTGTGCTCAATTCTGTAAGACCTGTCGAAGTCTATAAAACTCTACTTTCCATGATGCTTCCTAGTCTGTCGTATGTATATAGGGACATCTTGAAGTTGAGCAGTTCTGTAAATGTCTAAGTCCTTGGTTGAGACGGAGTGAAATAGAACTAGGCTAAGAAGGGTTAATTAATAAAGGTACTTGTAGGTTGCTCTAGTCATTGAGTATACGAAGTCATCCAATTGGAAGCCAGAGGAGGAGACATCTACCACTGGGCCTGTTTCTTTCCATTCCATTTATCATATTATTTACTTTTTAGAATCTTTTATTTTCTATATTTTTCATGCAAAGTAATATTTCTATTTTTTCAGTTTTATATTTACAGTGAAAATATAGTAATTTACAAACTTGAATTCCGAGTTCCCGGCCCATCACCAGGACCATATCCCAATCCAATTCCATGTATAGTAGTAGCACTATATGCATGACTAGATGCAACATTCGACTCTGTAGATTCCATTTCTAAAATAGCGAGAGAAATATGAACAAAAACAACATACGCACCCCAACATTATACATGCTACTAGAGCCACTTAGAATTGCTACTACTCTTATTTGTAGCAGTTGTCATCAGGCCCGCTAGCTAAATGTTCTAAAAGGTAGGTGCCTTGCTTGGTGCAGTAGAATAAGTAAGTAGATGTAGGTGAAATGAGTGTTTGAATGCAAGACCATAAGGGAGAGGGAGGGCTTATAGGAACACTAGACTATAGATATTGTGTTACTTTCCCTTTATTTGTAGGGTAGATATTTATCAGTTACTATAAGTACCGAGCTATCATGTAAAAACGAAAAATCATCAATATCCCAGGAACATCGGTTCTCTTCTTTCTGAGGCAGTACTCGGTGCCATAATATGAAATTATAGGGGCGTAGTGGTAATGTAAGTAGGCATATAAAGTAAATATAAATGCTCAAAGTGATACTTATCCATGGGGAATAAATTATTTTTCCTTCACATTATACTATTTTGATATGAAATATAGTAATTTACAAACCTAAATTAGTAGGCTTCATGTAGATTATATTTATCAAAGCAATAACTAGTAAATCCACCTGCAACGATAACACAACAATAAAATTTCAGGGCCAAAGACCTTACTTGAGCTCAGTTTGAGGGGACGAAATAAATGGCTTTAAGGAAAGGACCAAGAAAGAAAATAAGTATGGATGGGGAAAAAACAAATCTATCTTCAATGGCCATTTTAGTGCATTCCAACGTCACTTGAACCCTTAAAAGGAGTTAGGAAACCATCGATGGCTTGAAATCCAACTGAAATGGTAATTTTAATGTGTTGTAGTGTCACTTGAACCCTTATAAGGGGTTGGGAAACTAGTGAAGCCATCAGCCATATTTGTGTGACATGTGTTGGCTCTTGTGTTAAAACAAGCTTATGCTCATACAAAGCACACTTAGTTGTTCTTATGCCTGAGCTTAAGACAAGCTTAAGAAAGTGAAAAAAATTAGGCTTGATGTTGAAAGGACATTGATTTCCCTTCCCTTATAGCCGGTATTAGCTTCGAAAAGTTCAGTCTTGCATCTTGTTTGTGTTCGTGTTACCCCCTTTTTATGTATCATCTTCATCTCTGGGTTGGGGCTTCCCACTCCCTCCCTATATTTTTCCTAATTTGTGTTTCACTTCTCTTCTCCTACCCTAAAAGTAGTGATTTATGGCCAACATCGATATGGATTACCACAGATGGATGGATAAGGACTAGTTAGAAGACCTAAAATTATAAAGACCCAACGAGGTTCTACGCATGGAAAAATGGTTACTATTGCATCGTTGGGCGAAATAGACATCCATTCCAAGCCTTTGCCCTATAACTTCTCTGGTTTATCCATATTTCATTTATGTGATTAGATGTTCCAAAAAATTTAATCGTTTTGTAGTGAGATGTTCCAAATTTTTTAATATGTCGATGCTACAAAACTTTTAATCTCCATTAATAGTGACCATATACTATTTTGAGGATGCCATATTATAAGACTTAAATTTTCTTGAGGCATGCTGGCCACGTGGTGGTGTAGATAATGGAACTTGGCAAGCCAATTCTGGTGGTGGAGTAGACAATGGAACTTAGAAAGCTCATTTTGGATTATTGTTTCCAATAATTTCTTCTCATTAAGCTAGCTAAGTCTATCAAGGATGTGTTTTTCTGTTAACGAGAAATTAAATGTATTGGGTGGGCTTGAGCCAGACGGGGCATGTGACTTGCATGCAAGGCCATCTTGCGTCCTCAAATGTTTATTCAAATTTTTTTTTTTTAATTATCACTTATTTCCCCATATTTGATTGTTTCATTTTTTAAACAAATAAAATTGTAAAATTATGGCTGCCAAACTATAATAAATGTGGACTTGTTCACCTCTTTGGGCGAGGGTCGTATGGCTTATGCTTATGATTAGCAAGAGCAGAAAATCGCATGAAGGGAGGACTTAGCTTGGTTTACATTTAAATTTTCATATCTCACCTATCAGAATCTTTATTACTAATGCTTATTTGGGTTAACAAGAATTCATGAGACCTCTAAAGTGCATAGCACATCCTAGAAAAGAAACAACCTAAGCTCATGGTGCATGCGGGAATGGGGGAGTGAAATTTTCACCCATTGGACTGGACTAATTTGGAAAAATTGGATTCCCGGTTACTAATTGGTCCCAATAGGCCCTTAATTATTTAAGTTACCAGTTGAGTCTCTTTATCAATCCTCTATTTAAGGGATAGTACCCCCACCCACAACTTTTGCAAGCTATTGTTCATAACCCAACTTAATATCCAAATTGGCATTTGTGGCTGAACATGCTCACACGACTGGGAGAATAACCAAGGAGGCTAGAAGAATAAAGAAGTGGGCTTATCCTAGAAAGAAGAATTAGCGGGTTTACTTACTCTTTGAAAATTTACCTTCTGGGTGTTGTTGGTTCATCGACTGGATCAAATTACTATTAGGAATCAACTGCTTCATATAATGTGAAAAAAGTGGTGTTGCTTCTTCAACAAAAGATAATTTGTTGGATCGACTAAATCCATGACATCAATAGAATCGATTATTCCTGACGGTTGGATAAAATCCATTAAGTGTCCTCCCTTATTAAGACCTACCCTACAACTCAAGGGAAAGTAAGACCTTTCACGACCTTACCTTCCATTTGGCTCATTATTCTCACTTTTTGTTCAATCCACAACCCGCTTTAAGTTTGTTTGTGTATTTTTAATCCAAAACTGCCACATCTAATGAGAGAGGCTTTTATTGGATTGGATTGATGGACCAAGTGCTATTACACGAGCCACTTTTTCTACAACTGCTAACATTTTGAAAAACATGTCGTAGGTATTGAATTTATATGGAAGATAACACCTCTAGAGTCTTGATTTGCTCAATGTTTTTTATTATCAAGCTCGTTTAAGTCATGGAGTAGCAACAATCACAAAACGTTAGCATATCAGTAAGACTCTGAAACATGCTATGTCTATCGACCTAAAACGGGATTTCGAATTGAATCCACAATAACCGATACCCTGACTTAAGCTAGGTATGATATCATGCATCATAAATTAAAATTTAACACCCTTCAAGCATGGAATCTTTGGACTAAGAAATATCTTCTCTCCATATTTAGTAATAACTAGTTTTGATTTGGAATTATAAATACTAGACTTTTCACAACCTATTCATTCGCTAGTAATGAGCTGTAAATAATACTTTTTACTACCCAATTCATGATTCATATGCCATTTGTAATTTTCACTAATTATGATCAATCATAAAAAATATTGTTGTTACCTAGGGATTCAATTTTTCTTGGAATATTATTCGTTAGGCTAATGAACGGTGCCATTTTACTGTGACGAACATAACCTTGATTTCTGGTTATATTAGTAGTGTTATGTGGAGGTTTTAAGTCCTTCTTTGAATCCAATATCTTGTCAATTTAAATAGAGCAGTGGATGGCAATTAAAAATATAAGTTTTATTCTTTTCTATAGTTGTATAGGATGTAGAGGAATTCTATTCGAGTATAGAAACATATGTTGTTTTTCATTTGAAATATGAACCCTATAAATAGAGAGAAATATAATTTATATGTAACAATGATTATTATAAAATTTCAGCTATTTGATGGCTTACACATATCAATGCAACACTTTCTGTCATGGTATTTAATGTAATTACTTAGCATCGAGCTATGTCATTTGATCCTTCATCATCAAATCAATCGCATTCGAATTTGGATGGATGAAGTGAGGGACTCTGTATGCTTCCCACTCAAGGCAAGGACTAGCTACCATGCAACTTCTCTTGTTTAATTTTCTCTTGATTAGTACTTAAAGGTTTATGACCGCATACAAATATTAATGTCAAATGAAAAGACACTATAAACAAAAGGCAAAAGACTTTCATAATTTATTGTGCAATATAGTCATGATTGCGTTTTTTTTCCAATTTATCCTAACAAAATTACAATGCAATCACCCATTCATATTTAGAGACTGGAGAAATATCTTAAAGAAAATTATTTTGACAAAAAAAAATCCAACTTCAAAATGAGTATTTTGATTTTGTAAAAAAGAAGTAATTTAAAAAAAAAAAAATCTTGATTTTTTTATTAGAGGTTGCGACTTTAATAATATACTAGTTTTCTTTTATATATGTATAATATGAAATATAACTTACAAATAAAAATACTCTGAATTCAATTAAAGCTTTATAACCACAAATTAATGAATAAATTTTCTCTAAGTTGATCTTGTCAATATTTGTACTATGTGTGAATTTGGCATTACCCTAACCTATGGTTAATAGGTTATATCTTTTTATAGTTGGAAAAACTAATGAAACATTCTTCTTTTGTCACTAGTAAAACCCATATTTCATATGAACTGTCTCCTTTATGCACATTTCTCAAGGTCATAGAAAAAACCAAAGATGTTTGGAACCATTTCCAAATAAACAATTATAGTACTCAAGATGTTGACCATTGGGCTTAAAGCACTTTAGAAACTCAAAGTATAAATATAGAGTCAACTAAACATCTAAACTAGATTAGAAGCTAAATTAACATAAACCATGGTACACTATAAAGAGTTACACAACACACATAAATTTTACTTTGGAAAGCTTAAACTCAGAAAAAAAATGTACCTTTGAGCTTCACTTCTCTTATATTCTCAACTAACATTACACCTAATTACAATGAATGTCGACCTTGGTCACACCCAAAACCAACACATTCATATATCACACATTAATTGTAAAGATTCACCATACATTATCACCTCTCATCAACCTTACATCATGTTTTATTTATAGGCATAGAAACCCCTAATTTCAAGCATCTCAAATACATATTAGTGGGTTGTAACACCCCAACCTGAATCATCAAATAATAATATACATGTACATGTGACACTTAGGGCATTGAGCAAAAATGTTGAATATGTTGTTGAGACATAATTCTATTGAGACCTACATGCCACTATATGTATATATATTTGTAGGCTAATGGACCAAGTTTTTGATATGTTTAAGGATGACATGCCCATGTAATGGGTCAAAGGGCCTTTATTATTAGGCTAGTGAGATGAATTCCATTGAGGTCTGTGTGTCTCTGTATGTATAATGTATTAGGCTAGTAGGCTAGCATACTAACAAGTTTAAGGCTAGAGCACCTCAAGTTAGTGAGATTATGTGATGATCATGTTAGTGAGTCTAGCTGACATGAAATTTAGTTGAATTGTTATTTTGTTGTGAATTGAGGGATGAAAGGAATATGGGGGGCCGAGACTCCTAGATAAGAGCCTAAAGGGTACCTAAGAACTCATGAGGGAAAAGGGAAATTTTGGAGTTGTAGTGTTGTGAGTATACCTAGCTTGCTCAAATAAGGGTTGATGGGGGGTTGTGAACTTGTTGGTTGGAGGCTGTGAAAATTGGTAATTTGGCCGCTTGAGGACCTAAAGAAATATTATTGTAGTATGGCCCATGGATTTTCATTGTTGTGACTATCTTTTACCACCTGAGATACAAAACTAGAGCTAGTGCCATATTGAGAGTGATTGCAAGAGTAAACAAGGGGGTGCACTACTTGCGTGTGGTTCTAATAGGGGATGTGAGATTGTTGGGTGGAGGTTGTGAGGTTTGGTACATTGGCCCTATTACATTTGGTATGACCTAGCTTGAAAAGTCAATTCCAAGTGGAGTCATGTCCCTAGCTTGGGAGTGATCGACTATTGAGAGAAATAAAGTATCATAGTTTATGGTTGGGAGGAACGCCTGAGGTATGTAGATAGCTAGAAAAATTAACAAATAAGTGCTCAAAACCTGTTATATGAATTTTCCTAGATTTTCTTGGCCTTTATTTTTCTTTTTTTGGTTATTATTATTATGGCCTCAATGTGCACATATATTTATGCTTTGGTCCAATTATGCATGTGTTTTTTTGTTATCCATGGATAATGTTGAAGATTTCTTTGAGTGGCATCACCAAAAGGGAAGGTTGGGTACATTACAAGTGGTATTAGAGCCCAACAATAAACACTAGGTCCACTTGAGCCAAAGATAGAATGTGAAGTGAGATTCACAAATTATATAAGCCAACTGTGAAAATATTTCAATGAAGGGTGGTTTTCCCTTAAATATTTACCTACATAATAATAACAATTTAGATGCAATTAAGGTGGAAATTAAGAAACATTTGCACGTTGTGTAAGGGTGATAACAATTATCTAACAATGAATAAATTGCACTGGAGAACCCATGGCAGTATCACATCTAGTATGCTTGAAAAAAGGAAAAAAATAACCATTAGAGGAAAGGAAATGAAGATCTTAACATATTTTATTTTTCAAATAAAACTTACATATGGATTCTACAATTTTGTGTTGGCGTGAATGCTCTATCGAGGGGGAAAATGGAGTTTGGAAAATGCATTGAAAATGTTTAACAAATGTGTGAATGAGACAATGTATCATGGAATGCAAAAAATATATCTTATTTTCAAAATGGATATGGAAAATATTATTTTCATCTTTTCTCTAATAAGCAACAAGTAGGATCATCTCTCCCTTCCATTTTTTATGTGAAAAGTGTCATCAAATCTTGTGCAGACATAGAAGATTTGGAACTAAGTATATAGATACATGTATACACCATTAATATTGGAATTTTGTGGGATGTTTTTGTATGGAGTGACATTGTTTACTTGTACACTAAATTTGGTAGCACCATTATAGATCCATCTTACCACTGATCTAGCAAGAGCCAAGAGTGATCAAATTTCTTGAGGTGAAAACCTCTTTTAGAGTGCAAAACTTGAATAAAAGGTTTGCACTTTGATATATTTAATGCCTCTAAAAGCTTCGTAGATGTGTGATTAACAGGGGATAGTAAAAGAAAGGGGCATGTGTCTCTAATAACCCTTGAGGGAGAAAGGAACTTTTGGAGTTATAGTGTTGTGAGTATAACTGGCTTGGTGAAATAAGGGTTGATGGGGGTGTGAACGTGTTGGTTGGTTGGGTGTGAACATGTTGATCAAAGTGAGATGAAATGGTGGAAACAAAAGATCCAATGTTCAATGCCCATAGAGAGGAGGAAAAGTCCTTGGCCTCAAAGTATAGTGGTAGTGACTTGAATTGACTACATGTCATGCAAGTACCATAATGACCTAGTTATTGATTTGTCTCGTTAAAAAAAATGTATTATTAGGGTTTTAATAAAATTAAAAAGAAAAAAAATTTGTATATAAAGAGATGTGAAATAAATATAAATAATATTATAAATAATTAACATAGATCCATCTATAAATATGTGAAATAAATATAAATAATATTATAAAGAATTAGCATAGATCCATCTTAGTTTTGGATCTATTAAACATAGAGAGGAATCAAATCTCTCAAGGTGAAAACTTTTCATCAAGTTAGGCTAGCCTAAAGTCACTAGGGAGGATTTGATCCACCCAAGGAAAGAGAGGTTCGAACATGGGTGACTCCCCCCAACCACCCAAACTTAATTGAGTAAAATAAATAAAAAAAATTGTTGACTTACTCATGGGGAATTTGAATATTGAATCTCATCATTTACATAACATGTCATAACATAATAATCACTAATTAAATTAACTTTTATAAACTAAAATAATATATACTAATATTATCTACTAATTACATTCCACATGAAAATAAATCTATATTAATTATATCTACACATAATTAACTATGTACGTCATATAATATGCACAATATGCTTATTCAGCTTAATATTTCTTTTGCCATAAATTTTCACACATGCATTTATTTGAAATAAAGTCCACTTCTATATTGTTATACAATTGTATAACCATTGCACTATAAAAAAATTCTTGTAATTTTTTTAATAAAAAATAAAAATATTAATTAGAAGGTTATATATATAATTAATTTCACGATATATTACTAATTCCCTCAAAAGTATTTGGGAAGTTTTCAATTAAAAAATAAAAAATAAAAAGTCATGGAATTGTTACTAACTCCATTAGATTTTTATTACATAACTTTTGCAAAGGACCTAGTTGCAAAACTTATATTAATTTATTATTATTATCATTGTTAATTTTATTAAAAACTTATTAAATTAAAAATAAATAATTTTTATTTTTAGTTAAAAGATATTATATTTAAATAAATATGATTTGCTTATTTTCCCGTACGATAGGTCTAAAATAATATGAACATGATATAGTGCATAATATTATAGAATATTATGACGCGTCTTACAATGAGTTGTAAGGTATTGCTGGTCAACTTTTGAATCCATTCACGTGGGTTCAGTAGTTGCGAATATAATGATGTCAGAATTTTTTAATTATGGATAATTCTTGCAAATCAGACTCACATGTTGCCTCTACTTAGGTATCCACTTCCACACTTGACCCAAATTTAAAAAGATGATCTAAAATTGGTTTATATTATTTAACGACAAATAGCGAAGTATATGTCAAATGGGTGGAGATACATTGAATTAGCATATAAAGAGAAGGCGTGTGATATTATAATGGATACATGTCGCTGCTGCTTAGAACAAGTGTAAGAGGAGTTTTAGTAACACTCAGGGACCTCATCCAATGGCATTGGAAGTGGTACGAATCTCACACCTCCTTTTTCTAATACAGGAAATCGTACGGTGGCCGATTCAAGGACTGGTATGAATAATGCCACCTTCATTCTGACTGAAGAGTCTGACAATTAACATCTTATGGATTTCTCCGCAACTTGTTATTGGAGATTCAATCCTTAACACCCTCCAACGTTCCCCTGGTTCCCGACCACTGTGTAATCTTATTCAACGTCATATCAATCCTCGGGATATTTCTGTTCATCGTTGTTTTTTTTAAGTTCACTATTTTTCAATTAAAATTTTCATTTTTTATATTTAAATAATAAAAATCAGATAAATACGATATAAATTACAACAATATATTTAATATTAAACAATATCAATATAATTGAACATTAAATTTGATTAAATAATATTTAATGGTTTAAGTTTGTCAATTGTCAATTTTTGACATGGAAGAAGGGCGGAGCACAGAGATTGACTGGAATGAACAGTGTTTCACAGTCAATCTCATAAAAGGGACACCTTCAGTATAAAAATATTTCTTTTTTAGATGGAAAGAAATCAATTTTAGAGTGAGTTTGTTGATTGAGCCTAATTTAGAATAGAATTGAAGAAATGTTGGAATACTTTACTTATCTTAGTATGTAAATTTTTTGGTTCCATGTAATTATATTAAAAAATAAATAATAATTAAAATAAAATTGAGATAAAATAGTCAATTTACTATTGGCAATTTTTGGGCTCCACGTTTTGCTAATGGTATTTCAATGTCAGAAGATATATATATACCAAAGAGGGATCAAATATTTTGAGGTGCAAACTTTTTTTTTTTAAAGTGAAAGAAAATTGATCTCCATGTCCAAATATACCAAAGAGGGATGAAATCTTTTGAGGTGCAAACATTTATATAGAGTGAAAGAATTTTATCCCTCTTGACACTTGCAGATCCAAAGTTAAGGCATGGGGTGGACTTTGAGCCATTTTGAGCCACTTGTACAAGAAACCATTTAATATAGTATAGTTGTTACTGGGGCAGCCCTCAACATAGGCTCACTCACTCAAGAGTATAAAGTTACTTTGTTCCATAACATCAACATGTCTAATCACTCATTGAAGAGTATAAACATGGGGCAGCCCTCAACATAGACTCACTCACTCAACAATATAAAGTTAAGGCATGAGGTACACTTTGAGGCACTTGTACAAGAAACCATTTAATATAGTCTCCTCACTCATTGAAGAGTATATTGTTACTTTGTTCCATAACATTAACATGTAGACTTGCTCACTTTTAACATAAACATTCATTTTTTATATTTTTATTAATTAAATTTAAACATGGAGTTTTGAAATATCATGGTTATAAATATGAATCATGATGATTTTAATTTATATATATATATAAACTTACAAGACTTGAATTTAGATGAGAAAGATAACAACTATTTTGTGAAACTACCCAAACTAAACTGAATTGACATATTGATGCTTTGGAATACAATAACTTTAGACTCTTATAATCCTCCCATGTCTTAGGTGATTCTTGGTTGGACACAACACCTCAACCTCAATCTAGAAAAAGAAAAAATAAATAAATTTATAACAAACTTTAACCATTAAATATTATTTAATTTTAACCATTAAATATTATTTAGTCAAAATTTAATGTTCAATTATATTATTATTGTTTAGTGTTAAATATATAGTTGTAATCTATATCGTATTTATTCGTTTTTTATTATTTAAATTTCAAAAATGAAAATTTTAATTGGAAAATCGTGAACTTTTAAATAAACAAAAATGAACACAAATATGCGGAGGATTTCTATGACGTTGAAATAAGATAACACAGTGGTCGGGATCCAAGGGAACGTTGGAGGGCGTTAAGGATTGAATCTCCAATAACAAGTTGTGGAGAAATCCATAAGATGTTAATTGTCAGATTCTTAAGTCAGAATGAAGGGAGCATGATTCACACCATTCCTTAAATCGCCCATCCTACGACTTCCTGTAATAGAAAATTAGGCTGGTGTGTTAAAAACTGAGCTGGAGGTGTGAGATTCGTACCACTTCCAATGCCATTGGATGAAGTCTCTGAGTGTTACTAAAATTATAAAACTCCTCTTACACTTGTTCTAAGCAGCAGCGACATGCATCCATTATAATATCACGCGCCTTCTCTTTATATGCTAATTCAATGTATCTCCCCCCATTTGACATTTACTTCGCTCTCGGTCTTTAAATAATATAAACCAATTTTAGATCATCCGCATACTTCGTTCATGGTCTTTAAATCCTAAGAACGAATTTAAAGAATTTAAATTAATGCCTAATAGATCAGGAAATAAGTTTTCTTGGTCGTTAAATAATATAAACTAATTTTAAACCATCTTTTTAAAATTGGGTACTCGTGTGGAAGTGGATACTCGTGTTTTATGTTTGTTGTAACCCTAAGTACACGCAAAGGCAACATGTAAGTCTGATTTGCAAGAATCTATCTATAATTAAGAAGTTCTGACAACATTTTCTAAATGATCCAACAAATTTTGTAGAGCGGTCTTTCATCATATATTCGCAACTATACATGAATGGGTTCAAAAGTTGACCAGCAATACCTTACTCGCTGTAAGACGCAGTCATAATATTCTATACTATTATGCACTATATCATGCTAGATATTCTTTTTTAAAGCTATCGTACGGGAAAATAAGTAAATCATATTTATTTAAATATAATATTTTTTAATTAAATGTAATACTTATTTATTTTTAATTTAATAATTTTTTAATAAAACTAATAATAATAAATTGATCGACAAAATTTAATTATAATTTAAAATTATTTGAAAATACATTTTCTAAAATATAATTTACTCTTAGTTCACTTACAAAATGCTTGAAATAAATTGTTTGGCAACTAAGTCTTTTGCAAAGTTATCTAATAACAATCCAGTCAAGTTACTAACAATTCTATTACTAGTTTATTTTTTTCCTTTTAATTGAAACAATTAAAACTTTTCAATTTTTTTTTCTTTTAATTGAAACAATTAAAACTTCTCAAATACTTTGCTAGGGAATTAATAAGATAGGGGGATAATAACGGAGTTGAAATTATATATATCTATATATATAATATTTTTATTTTTTATTAAAAAAATTACAAGTATTTATTTTTAACAGTGTAATGGTTATAGAATGTGTATAGCAATATAGGAGTGAATTTTATTTCAAATAAATGCATGTGTATGAAAATTTATGGCAAAAGAAATTTGAAGTTGTATAAGCATCTTATATTACTTACATAGTTAATTATGTGTAAGAATTTAATTAGTAGATAACATTAGTATATATTATTTTAGTCTATGAGGGCTAATTTAATTAGTGATTATCATGTTATATAAATGATGAGATTCAAGATTCAAATTCCTCATGAGTCAAGTCAACAAAAAAAAATATTTAATTTTTTTTATTCAATTGAGTTTAGCTTGCGTGGTTGGGCGGAATCACCCATGTTCAAGCCTCTCTTTCCATGGGTGGATCAAATCCTCACTACTGACTTTCGGCTAGCCTAACTTGAAGAAAATTTTTTACCTTGAGAGATTTGATTCCTCTCCATGTTTAATAGATTCAAAACAAAGATGGATCTATGCTAATTCTTTATAATATTATTTATATTTATTTCACATCTCTATATATAGAAATTTTCTTTCTTTTTAATTTATTAAAACCCTAAAAATTCATTTTTTAACAAGAGGAATCAACAACGGTCATTCTCATACTTGCATGACATGCCCTCAATTCCAGTTACTACCACTGTACTTTGGGGCCTAAGACTCGTCCTCCTCTCTATAAATTTGCTAACAACATGAGCATTGAACATTGGATCTCTTGTTTCCACAATTTCATATCACTTTGATCAACATTTTCACACCCAACAAACCAAAAGCTTCATACCCCTATCAACTTTCATTTCAGCAGGCTAGTTATACTCACAACAATATAACTCCAAAAGTTCTTTTTTTCCTCACGAGTTCTTAGGTACCCTCTACACTCTCATATAAGGACACTCCATTTTTTTTAATATATATATGAAAAAGAATTTTAATGTAGACAATGTAATCCACAAATAAAACATTTCAATGCCCATATTAATTAAATATTTAAATTTCAACAATGTATATATCATATATGATTAAAAAAAAATTGTATAAATTATATAAAGAAATTGAAAGATTGTGTAATGTACACAATCCATGTTACCAAGTAAGTTAAGACGACATGAAATTTTCAAGAAATTAGAATCCATTTATACATTCAAAAATGCAATTTAAGCAATGAAAAATTACATTATCTAAGTGTCTATAGATATGGAACTAGTGTAGATTTATTTTAATCAAACATCTACCAAGCTTCCAGTGGCATTACATATTTCAAAGAGAAAACATTTTATTAAGGTTTTGCACTCTAAAATCGGTTCACACCTAAAGAAATTTGATCTCTCTTGGCTCTTTCTAGATCTGTGGTTAAGATAGATCTATAATGGTGCTACCATATTTAGTGTACAAGTAAAAAAGGTCACTCCATACAAAATAATCCCACACAAATACAATATTAATGGTGTACACATGGATCTATATCCTTAGTTCCAAATATTCTATGTCTCCACAAGATTTGATGACACGTTCAACATAGAAAATAGAAGGCTTACATTATGCCTGTTGCATATTAGAGAGATGATCCTTCTTGTTGCTTATTAGAGAAAAGATGAAAAGCATATTTTCCATTACACTTTGGAAGTAGCATATAAATATTGCATTCCATGATACATTCTCTTATTCACGCATTTGTCAAACACTTTTGATGCATTTTCCAAACTCCATTTTTCCCTTTGATAGAGCATTCACGTTGACACAACATTGTAGAATCCATATGTAAGTCTGATTTGATAAATAAAATATGTTAAGATATTCCTTTTCTTCCCTCAAATGGTTTTTTTTTTTCCTTTTTTCAACTAAAATAGATGTGATACTCCCATGGGTTCTTGAGTGCAATTTATTCATTGTTATATAATTGTTGTCACCCTTACATGATGTGAAAATGTTTCTTAATGTCTACCCTAATTGCATCTACATTATTATTATTATCTAAGTAAATTCTTACAGGAAAACCAGCCTTCATTGAAATGTTCTCACAAATAGTTGGTTTATATAATCTGTAAATCTCACTTCACATTCTAGCTTTGGTTGAAGTGGACTTAGTGTTGATTGTTGGACTCCGATACCACTTGTAATGTCACCAACCTTCCTTTTGGGCAACGCCACTAAAAAATTTTCAACATTGTCCAAGGATAGCTAAAAAACACACGCATAACTTAACCAATGCATAAATCCATGTGCACATTGAGGCCATAATAACAATAATATAAAAAAAAAGTGAAATACATGCCAAGAAAATCTAGGAAACTATATATAACAGGTTTTGAGCACATATCTGTTAAGTTTTCCAGTTAGCTACATTCCTTAGGCATTCCTCCCAACCATATACTATGCTACTTTATTTCTCTCAATAGTCGATCGTTCCTAAGCTAGGGCCATGACTCCACATGGCATCAAATTCTCAAGCTAGATCATACCAAACATAATAGGGCCAATGTACCAAACCTAACAACCTCCAACTAGCAATCTAACATCCCCTATTAGCCCCACACCCAAGTAGTGCACCCCATTCTTTGGTCTTGTAGTCCCTCTAGATATGCAACTACCTCCACGTGTCTATCTCAGGCGGTAAAATATGCTCACAACATTGTAGCTCCATGAGTCATATTACAATCGTAGTTCCTTAGGTCTTCACGCAACCAAAGTACCAATTTTGACAGGCTTGAACTAACAAGTTCACACTCCCAATCAACCCTTATTTGAGGAGACCAGGTATACACACAACACTACGTCTCTAAAATTTCCTTTTCCCTCACGATTTCTTAGGTAACATCTAGGCTCTCATATATGGACACTTGTGCCCTTTTTTCTACTGCCCCCTAAATAGGGGAAACACTATTTTTATAGACTTGGTGTCTCCTTTACTTTATATTATACTATTATATTGTAATTTTATAATATACCTTCATATCATGGTTCTTTTGTTTTGTGGAGTCTCTTCCCCCCATACTCTTTTTGTCCCTAAATTCACAAAAAAATAACAAGTCAACTAAATTCCATGTCAGCTAGACTCACTAGCGTGATCATCTCACAATCTCACAAGCTTGAGGTACTCTAGCCTTAAACTCATACGTACACTAGCCTACTGGCCTAATACATTATACATACAGAGACACACATGCCTCAATGGAATTCATCTCACCAGCCTAATAATAAAGGTCCTTTGGCCCCTTACATAGGTGTGCCATCCTTAAACATATTAATACCTTGGCCCACTGGCCTACACATATCTATACATATAGTGGCATGTAGGTCTCAATATAATTTTGGCTCACCAACATGTTCAATATTTTGGTTCAACGCCCTAAGTGTTACATGTACATGTATATTACTATTCGGTGATTCAGGTTGGGGTGTTACAACCCACTCATACAGATTTGATATGCTTCAAATTAGGGGTTTCTATGCCTATAAATTAAACATGATGTAAGTTTTATGAGAGGTGATAATGTATAATGAATCTTCACGATCAATAAATAATGTGTGATATACGAATGTGTTGGTTTTGGGTGTGACCAAGGTCAAAATTCATTGTAATTGGTTCTAATGTTAGTTAAGAATATAAGAGAAGTGAAGCTCAAAGGTCCATTTTTTTTCCAAGTTTAAGATTTTCCAAAGTAAATTTTTTTTGTGTTGTGTAACTCTTTACAGTGTTCCATTGTTTATTTTATAATATTTTATTTCTCTCATGATATTTAAAGGTTTATGTTAATTTAGCTTCTAATCTAGTTTAGATGTTTAGTTGACTCTGTATTTAGACTTTGAGTGTCTAAAGTGCCTTAAGCCCAATAGTCAACACCTTGAGTGCTATAATTTTTTATTTTGAAATTGTTCTAAACATCTTTGGCCTTTTGTGTCCCCTTGATCAATGTGCATAAAGGATATGGTGAATGTGGAATAGGGGTTTTACTAGTGACAAAAGAAGAATGTTTCATTTGTTTTTCCCACTATAAAAAAGATATAACCTATTAACCATAGATTAGGGTAATGCGAAATTTGAAAATTGTATAAAGATTTTCGAGATCAACTTAGATAAAGCTATTCACTAATTTGTGGTTATAAAGATTTAAATGAATTGTGAGTATTTTATTTGTAAATTATATTTCCTATTATACATATAAAAAAACTAGTATATTAATAACTACAATTTTTTTTTTTTTGAAATTATTCTTTTTTACAAAATCAAAATACTCATTTTGATGTTGGATTTTTTTTTTGTCAATATCATTTTCTTTAAGATATTTCTCGAGTCTCTAAATATGAATGGGTGATTGCATTGTAATTTTGTTAGGATAAATTGGAAAAAAAAAACACAATCATTATTATATTGCACAATAAGTTATTAAATCCTTTTTCTTTGTTTATAGCACTTTTTCATTCAAAATTAATATTTATATGCGGTCATAAACCTTTAATTACTAATAAAGAGAAAATAGAACAAGGGAGGTTGCATGGAAGCTAGTCCCTCCGTTCCTCCGTCCAAATCTAAATTTTATTACTTTGATGATGAAGGGTCTTTTGACTTAGCTTGATGCCAAGTAATTTAATTCAATACCATAGCAAAAAGTGTTTCATTGATATGTGAAAGACATCAAATAACTGAAATTTTATAATAACCATTGTTACATATAAATTATATTTCTCTCTATTTACAAGGTTCAGATTTCAAATGAAAATGAACATATGCTTCTATACTGGAATATAATTCCTCTACGTCCTATAAAACTATAGAAAAAGAAGAAAAGTAATATTTTTAATTTCCATCCGCCGCTCTATTTAAATTGACAAACTAATAGATTCAAAGAAAGACTTAAAATTTCCATATAACACTACTAATATAACCAAAAATAAAGCTTATGTTCTTAACTTCAAAATCTCACGGTTCATTAGCCTGACAAATATTATTCTAGCAAAATTTGAATCCCCACACAACAACAATATTTTATATGATTTATCATAATCGATGAAAATTACGGTGTCATATGAATCATGAATCGGTTAGTAAAAAATATTATTTATAACTGATTACTGGGGAATGAATAGGTTGTGAAAAGTCTAGTATTTATAATTCCAAATAAAAACTAGTTATTACAAAATAGGGAGGGAAGAGACTTCTTAGTCCAAGGGTTGCACGCTTGAAGGGTATTAAATTTTAATTTATCAAGGATAATATCGTACCTAGCTTAAGTCGGGGTATCAGTTATCGCAGATTTAGTTCGAAATCCTGCTTTAGGTCAATAGACATAACACATTTCAAATTCCTACCAATATGCTAACTTTTTATGATTTTTGTTACTCCATGACTTAAAAGAGCTTGATAATCACAAACGTAGAGCAACTCAAGATTGTAGAGGTGCTATCTTCCATAGAAATTTAGTACCTATGGCATGTTTTTCAAAATGTTAGCATTTGTAGACAAAGAGGCACATGCAAAAGAACTTGGTGCATCAATACAATCGAATAAAAGCCTCTCCCGTAAGATGTGGCAGTTTTGGATTGAACATAAGAGTATATTGAAAGCGAAATGTGGATTGAACATAAAGCGAGAATAAGGAGCTAAATGGAAGGTAAGGTTGTGAAAGGTCTTACTTTCCCTTGAGCTATATGGTAGGTCTCGATAAGTGAGGGCACTTAAGGTATTTGATCCAATCGTAGGGAACGGTCCGCTCTATTGATGTAGTAGATTCAATCGATCCAAAAAATTATCTTTTGTTGAAGAAGTAACACCACATTTTTCACAATATATGAAGTAGTTGATTCCTTATAGTAAGTTGATCCAGTCGATTAAACAACAATACTTGGAAGGTAAAGTGCCAAATACTAATTAAACTCATTGATTCTTCTTTCTATGATAATCCCATTTCTTTATTCCTCCAGCATGTCTGGTTATTCTCCTGGTCGTGTGAGCATGTTCAGCCATAAACGTCACTTTTGATGCTAAATTGTGTTAGGAAAACTAGCTTGAAAAAGGAGTGGGCGGGGGTAGTATCCCTCAAATAGAGGATGGATAGAGAGAGTAACTGGTAACTTAAATAATGAAGGACCTATTAGGACCAATTAGAAACCGAGAATCCATGTTTTCCCAATTAGTCCAGTCCAATGGGTGAACATTTCGCTCCTCTGGCCTCGCACACACCATGAGATCAGGTTGTTGCTTTGCTAGGCTATGCTATGAACTTTAGAGGTCTCATGGTTTCTTTTTAACCTCGATAAGCGTTAGTAATCAAGATACTGATAGGTGAGATAGTGAAAACTTAAACTTATACCAAGCCAAGTCCTCCCATCATGTTGTTGTTTTCTCTTGCTAATCATAAGCATAAGACATACGACCTTGGCCCAGAGAGGTGAACAAGTCCATATTTATTATAGTCTGGTAGCCATAATTTTATAATTTTATTCGTTTAAAAAATGAAGCTATTAATATATGGGTAAATGAGTAATATTTGAAAAAAAAAATTGAATAAACATTTGAGGATGCATGATGGCCTTTCATGCAATGCATGTGCCTCCTCTTTCTCAAGTGCACCCAATACATTGAATTTCTCATTAACATAAATAAACATCCTTGAAAGGCTTACATGGCTTAATAATAAGAAACTATTGAAAACAATGATCGAAAATTAGCTTTCCAAGTTCAATTTTCTGCTCCGCCACTAGAATCAACTTGTCAAGTTGCATTTTCTACACCACCACCAGGCCAACATGCTTTAAGCCACTTTAAGGCTTATAATCTATGGTATCATCAAAATAATCAATGGCCACTGTGAATGGAGATTAAAATTTTTGTAGCATCAGGGGATTAAAAAATTTTGAACATCTCACTGCAGAAACGATTACAATTTTTGGAACATCTAACCACATAAACGAAAGATGGCTCAACCAAGGAATAAAATGGAGGAGTCTTAGAATGGCTCCCTATATCACCTAACGATGTATTAGTAACCATTTTTCCATGGGTATAACCTTGTAGGGTCCCTATAATTTCAGGTCTTCTGCTTAGGTCGTCTAACTAGTCCTTATCTGTCGGTTTTTGGTAATCCATCTCGATGTTGACCATCAATCACTACTTTCAGGGTAGGAGGAGAGAAGGGAAACATAAAAAAGGAAAAAGGGAGGGAGGTACAGTGGAAAGACCCCGACCATGAGATGAAGATGATACAAACAGAGGGGGTAACGAGAACACGAATAATATGCAAGACTTAACTTTTCAGAGCTAATCCTAGCTATAAGTAAAGGGAAATCATTGTCCTTTCAACACAAAGCCTCACGTTTTTCTCTTTCTTAAACTTTTCTTAAGCTTTCCCATAAGCACTGCTAAGCTTACCTTGTACGAGCATAAGCTTGTCTCAACACAAGATCCAACATAGGTCACACAAATATGGGTGATGGCTTCACTTGTTTCCCAACCCCTTATAAGGGTTCTAGCGATGCTACAATGCACTAAGATGACCATTTCAACTAACTTTTGAGCCATTGGTGGCTGCCTAGCTCCTTATAAGGGTTCAAGTGATGCTAAAACGCACTAAAATGACCATTTTAACCTACTTTCGAGCCATCAGTGGTTTCCCAATTCCTTATAAGGGTTCAAGTGACGCTACAATGCACTAAAATGGCCATTGAAGATAGATTTTTTTCCCCTATCCATAATTATTTACTTTCCTAGTCCTTTCCTCAAAGCCCTTTATTTCTTCCCCTAAAAGTGAGCTCAATTAAGGTCTTTAGCCTTGAAAATTTGTTTTTGTGCTATGGTTGCAGGTGGGTTTCCTGCTTATTGCTTTGATAAAGATAATCTACAAGAAACTTGCTAATTCAGGTTTGTAAATTACTATATTTCATATCAAACTAGTACAATGTAAAGGCAAAATATTTTATTCCCCATGGATAAGTATAACTTTGAGCATTTATATTTAGTTTAGATGCCTACTTTCATTACCGTTACACCCCTATAATTTCATATTATGGAACCCAGTACCGCCTCAGAAAGAAGAGAACCAATGTTCCTGGGATATTGATGATTTTATGTTTTACAGGATCACTCAAGACTTATAGTAATTGATAGATACCTACCCCACAACTAAAGGGAAAGCAAGAAAATCTCTATAGTCTATTGTTCCTATCATCATCCTACCTCTCCCTTATGGTCTTGCAATCAAACCCTCATTTCACCTACTCCTACTTACTTATTCTACTGAACCAAGCGGGGCACCTACCTTTTTAGAAATTTTAGCCAATGGGTCTGGTGAGGGTGCCTCTTACAACTGTTATCGATGGGAGTAGCATCAATTCTAAGTGGCTCTAGTAACATGTATAGAGCTAGGGTGGGTATGTTGTTTTTGTTCATCTTTCTCTCGGTATTTGATAAATGGAATCTACACAGTCGAATTCTGCATCTGGTTATGCATATAGTGTTGCCATTCTATATGGGTTTGGACTAGGATATGCTCCTAGTGATGGGCCTGGAACTAGGAATTTAGGTTTGTAAATTACTATATTTTCACTGTAAATATAAAGCTGAAATAATAAAAATATTACTTTGCATGAAAAGAATAGAAAATAAAAGATTCTAAAAAGTAAATAATATGATAAATGGAATGGAAAGAAACAGGCCCAATGGTAAATAACTCATACCTATGCTCCTCCTTTGGCATCCAACTGGATGACTTTGTATACTCCTTAGTGACTAGAGAAACCTCTGCCAAGTACCTTTATTAATTAACCTTTATTAGCCCAATTTGATTTCACTCTGCCTCACCCAAAGAAGGACTTAGACATTTACAGAACCACTCAACTTCAAGGTGTCCCTATATACATACGACAGACTAGGAAGCATCATGGAAAGTACAACTTTATAGACTTCGACAGTTTTTACAGAACTGAGCTACAAGAGGATTATAGGCTCACAAAGGATTACATGCTTACAAAATATACCAGTGGTGCAGAGAATTACAGGTCTTACATGATTACAGAGAATACTAGTGATGCAGAGAATTACAGGTATTATAGTATTACAAAGAATACCAGTGCTACAGAGAATTACACGTCTTACAAGATTATAAAGAATTACATGCTTGAGGGTGAGCTTTTCACAACATATTCAAATCCATTTTTCATAGACCCTTTCAATCCCATTCTCATTTGTTCTTTTATCCTACAAGGAGATTGTGATTTTCCCTCCACCAACGAGCATGTGAATTTGACGCGGAAACATCTATACTATTACCTATAGTAATACTGCCTACTGACATGTGTTAGTGAGATAGCATTTAATCCATTCGAATAATGCTAGAATTGGTGTACGATTTTCAAAATGCTAATAAAAATAATAAATATAACATATGGTTTTTCCTCCCTGCCTCAGGAAGTGGCCAAAGAAGATGGTCAAAAAGATTGATACAGTTTGGGCCTAAAAATCTTTTCTTGTTTTTGAATGTTCTTGACAATAAGCAATTAAACTAATACTAGCATGGCCATTTCGGTTACTATAACCCCAGCTCAATTACTATAGTAAGATTTTTCCCTGTGGCAGGGACTAATAGGAAACATGGAATCTATGACATTATGTAAGACCAATGTAATTATTATACATTTAAATATTGAAGTTTTGAAAATCAATGACATGAAAATTATGCAAAATTGATGATCACTATATAAATACATCATCGAAAAAATATTCTTGTCCAACATATGTTAGGTTGCGAAAATCCATCATCTCTCTCAAAAATACTATATTGTGGTTCACCTCCATTAATATCAGCAGTTTTCCAATCCTTCTAGGTGCAAATGGATATGTATGTAAACATATTCAATGAACTGAACCATGAACCATCCTGAATGAAACGTTGCATCGAACTAGTGCATCTGAAAGCAACATCGAAACTGACGAGTGAACTGAAACGAGGGGGATGTTGATCTCATTTGGAGCGGTAACAAAATATGATGGCATTGAACCACTTCATAGGAAGACAACATCGTATCCTAAAGAATGAATTGAAAAGAGGCAATGTGTTCATTGTTGGGTGCTAACAGGTGTCTTTAAAAACTCCTAATTGCCTCACATTAATTATCAACTTGGGTAAGTCCTTTTATCTCAAGTGTGTACACAATATGTGCAAGCTATACATACAAAGAGTAATGCTAAAATAACTTGTTTCATATAGATGCAATCATAAATCTTGAAGCTTTAAAAAAAATGATTCATCTAATCATTATAACCAAAAACTGTGATTCATTCTTAATTCAACTGATTCAAACGATAATAAACCGAGAGTAATGAAGCATTAACCAAGCTCTTTCAGCTGGATTTAAAATATTGAATAGAAGGAAGGTATTGGAAATAATTTTCTACGCTTTAAATAATCAAAACCAGTTCTGTTAACTAGCAACTAATTCCTTAAGGAAATAAATTGGAAATGCGTCTTCAAGAGAATAAATACCAGAAATTCGAATTATCAAAAGTACTTCACTTGCAAAGCAGAAAAGTAGAATACACTTGCAATGAATGGAAAAGCATAACACAAGGAACAGTAGTGAAATCCACCAGAGACTGGGCCCGTAGCCACCGGCGAACACTGCTTAACTACTCCAGAATATTTGAATAAATAGAAACGTGATTTATATATTAATCATCACAATCAATTGACATCACAATACGATCCTGTTGTTCAGAACTACGTTCTGTGAATTAGAATTACGAATTATGCAGAAGTGAAAGATACATCATTCCTCCCCCTGAGAACTAGCTCTCCATGTCCCTTTATAGCTAAAAGGAAAGATAGGTGTGGATCCATGACAAAATTCTATCCTCAGAAAGTTTGTTCATTCTTGCGCTAATCCTTACTGATTTATCTTTGATTCGACTACATTTAACACGTCTTCTTTCCCGTGATTAAGTCATGTTGTTCCTTTTGTTATTTTCAGCATAAAAAGCAACGAGAATTAATTTGGACAGTTAAATCGTACCAGGATCATTTTTCATTCATTCTTCATCGAAATCCTTTCATTATATTATTATATCATAGCACAAGATGGATAAGGAAGAGGAAAAACGACAGTAATCAAGAGTAAATAAATACCTATTGCAAGGCTCAACATACTCCCCTACTTACCTTTTTTCATGTCCCCATGAAAATTAAATAATTCTTATGCAAAGAAGTTAAAGAGTAAGCTGGAGAAGATCTGTTTGTAATAGGCCTGAGACCATGATGTCGTGCCAGGTTTGCAAAGGTTGTTGCTTCTTGTCCTTCAGGTAACTCATAGTCAGGAGGATACAAAATAATGGGGCTTCTAAAGCGATATCCCACCTAATAGGGTCCTTCTCTTAAGATAAAATTACTGTATGGGACTAACCATCTCGCAACAGCTTTGAAGTTTCCATAATTAAATGGTTCTTTTTCCTTAACGTTGTTTCTTGAAATCACCCATCTCATTTTGGATGCAACCAGGGATCTTTCCTGAATGGAGAGGAAATATGTTGTTCCTTCCAGCACAATTTTCTTATGTATGGGCCCTAAAACTTTAATCACGCCCTCCTGTGTCATCAGTATTTTATGCTTAGTAAAAAATTGCAGAGGGTGAATAGGGTCACTTCTTACCGAAAGATCTAACCTGTGTTCCTACCTTTGGAATGAATTATAAGCCTTCAACCACTTGAGTTGGTTGACTATAAAGGAGATAAAAGACTGAAATTGAATATATCCAATAAAAGGGCTAGGATTCACATCCACTTCTTTATCTAATATGAAATTGTGCAAATAAAATTCACAAAGAATCCTTTGGACCTTTACTCCATGTGTCTTATAGCAATTTATAAAATCCTCCATCGTCTTCAGCTCAATTGGCTTGCCGACTCTAAAAGCTTTGATTTTTAACAATAAATATCATTCTAGTAAGAACAAGGCATAGTTTGTAGCAGGAGAATGACAGGTCAAGATATCCGAATATAATGAACAAATGGTGTCCAACTGATTCCTAACACTGTTCAGCTTAATTTTCATCTTCTTCAGTTTTTCTTCTTCCTGTTTAGCCTTATCAAAAGCCTCATTCTCTGCTAGGGCTAATTCCCTCAATTGTTTTTGTAACTTCTAGTATTGTTGCAGGGAGAATGTTTGTTGTTGATGTTGCTCTAAAGCAAGTTGGGCTTGCATCAGTTCTTCTTGAAGTTTTAAAATAATAGGGGCATTCCTTGACAAGAAATCCTTGGATTTCCCTTCTGTCTGAGTGCCAATGTTGTGAGAGAATAATTTTTCAGTCTTTATTCCTTTATTGTGGGAGGAACAACCCTCTGTTTGAACAGTCACATTTACCAAGTTTTCATGCAAATTGACCTGGGCGGCTATTGTTTGAGTGGGAGGGAGCTCAGTTTGAATTTATATTGATATATTTTTTCATATTCTCATTTGTGTAGCTACAAAGGTCACCTCAAGAGCGGTGTTATGAGTTTTACATTTTTTAACTTCTCGTCGTAGCCTTCTGACTGTCTTTTGGAGCTTTTGGTATTTTGGTCGCAGCGTTTTAAGTTTTTCTCCGGCTACTTGGATCTTTCGAGGAGCATCTGCTCCACTAAAATGTTTATCAATGGTTTCTAGAGCTGCTTGTTGGTCATTAGGGCTGTGTTCCAAAATAACCGTATCGCCTGACTGATTGTTTGACTTGTGACTAAGTTCTATGTCTGAAGACTTCTGCTGGTACTCATGGCTGTATTCCAACAGAACCGTGTCACCGGACTAGTTGTCGGATTCCTGAAAAATTTCTGTGTCCGCAGCTTCTTGTGTTTCTATATGCTTGGAATTCTTTGGGACTTGTGTTTCCATTCGGTTGGAACCAGGTGGTCCTCCAAGTTGCATATATACATTAATATTCGCCAGGACCGCAGCTATCCCTGTCTCAAAAACTTCCAAAGGATCATCTGGTCCTACTTCACTTTCTAGTTCATTATTATAATTTTGTTCTTGTTCTTATTCTTGTTCTGAATTGGCCTCTTCTTCAGGTTCTGATGTGGAATTAGGTTCCTCTTCTTTGGGTTCTGATGCAGAATTGGGTTCCTCTTCTTCCGGTTCTGATGGGGAATTGGGTTCCTCTTCCTCCGGTTCTGATGCAAAATTGGGTGTCTTTGCCTTTCCTGACTACTTGCTAACCTTTGTCCTTGAAAGTTTCCACCGTGTCTTGCAGCAATTCATGTTTTGTGACCATATAGTTTCTTCTGCTGGTAGCCTAGATACTTCAACTATTACAACGTTTGTGACTGTAATTATTCTACCTTTCACCATGGATTCCCCATTCTGCATATGCTATATAAATTCAATGGCAATTTCCTCATTCGAGAGCTGAAATCTTGTGAGATAGGATATCCACCCTTCACGAATCAGAATTTCCCTAGCTCTGTCAGAGACCTCTAACACTAAAGGTTCGTGGCGCACTATCTTACCACCCATAATGCTTGAATTCTTCCTACTATTGCAAAGGATGAGTGTAATGGGAAAATGCAGCAATAATGAAAAAAACATAGCAATACTAAAAAAATAGCAACACTTAGAGCTATAGAACAGCAAGTTGTTGTAATGGCTAAGTGTAGTTGATATTAACTGTGTTATAAATTTCCGCATGCCACGTGATCATGGAGTATATTATCAGTCAATGAAATAATGACAACGCATGCCTCATGTAATGGAATTTCTCTCCCCCTTTCGAAATGAGAGGTCACCTACGACTGAATAGACGGGGAATGGCTGTTCCGACGGCAGGATATAAGGATGAAGGGTAAAGTTGTAAATGAAACATAGTACATAAATAAATGACGGGACAATAAGAAATATGGATAGAGTAAAAGTGAGGTGTACAATCATAATAAATGATAAGATACAAGACGCTTTGGTTGATGATAAGTCATGTCATAAGGAAAGAGGACAAAAATATGTAAAAAAGGAGGCTTTGCCGATGATAATCTGGCTTTACACGATATGATTGAGTAAAAAACATGAACGCGTGCATAAAGGTTCAAAGTAGGGAAGTGTTTTTAATAATCTCTCGGATAAAAAGATAAATGGGAAGAGGGTATTATAATAATGATTAAGGAAATAGAACTTCAATACCATAAGCAGAGATTCTGCTGCCAGCAGGTGTCCATAGCCTCGACAGAGTTTATTTTTAACCCATGTGAGCCAAGATCCTCAATTTAAAAAAAAAATTATTGTTGTTTCTATAGAAGAGACCAATGTGTTGGCATGGTAACCAGATAACCATAGTTCCATTCACTAGGAAGTAGCAAAAGTGAGCAGGGCAGCTCGTGATGAGACCTCCTGTTCCAAGGATGTTTTAGCCATCCAATGGATCATAACCCTGGCGTGGTGGCCATAGTGGGAATGTCACATTGCTACACCCTTATGAACATGGTAGGTTGGCTCTTAATGAGACCCCCTATCCTCTATCTGTAGATAAAATTTAGTTTTCATTACATATTTTTGTGATAAATAGAGGGAGGCTTAGTACTCCTTAAGAATAGGGAGGGTGTAAGAAGTTGAAGCATATCAATAATAAGAAAAATTATACCCGTAATCCCATTGATAATAGACAGAGATAATTATAACCAGAGAGAGTAGAACCAGCATGGTAAAGATGATAAATCAATATCACATATAGTAGAAATCAGTACAATAAAGTGAAATATAAATAATTGTGTCCATTTCAATGGTTTTAAGTCTATCATCAAGAAGTTTCCTTTGTCAAAGATCATAATGTTAAAAATATTAACCTGCTTTAATAAAATACATAATTCTTATCCGCATGAAGGTACTATACTTCAGGCTATAAAAGAAATCAAAGAAATAAGGCTGAAATGATCTAGAAATAAGTCCATGAGAGGAATGAGGTGTTTGTGAAATATATAAAAAAAAGGTGTTTTTCAGAACACACAATAATTGTACAAGAAACAAAAGTTTTGTTCCAAAATTGGAACAAAAAAAGCAAAAGAGAGTGTTGTTCCAAAGATGGAACAAAAAAATAAAAAAGTGTTGTTCTAAAGATGGAATAGAAAAACCAAAAAGTGTTGTTCTGAAGATGGAACAGCAAAACCAAAAAGTGTTGTTCTGAAGATGGAACAGCAAAACCAAAGAGTGTTGTTCCGAAGATGGAACAACAAACCCAAAGAGTGTTGTTCCGAAGATGGAACTAAAAAATCAAAAAGTGTTGTTCCGAAGATGGAACACCAAAACCAAAAATTGTTGTTCTGAAGATGGAACAGTAAAACCAAAAAGATGTAACAACAAAATAGGCAGAAAAAAATTAAATCAGTAATCCTATTTACAATTTATTTTTTTTAGCAGAGAAATGAATTTTTACAAAGATGAAGTTGTCGAAGGATTATCTTCTGCAGCTAAAACTTGCATGGTGGATTCCTTGCGTATCTGTTGACAAAAATATTCTCTTTTGAGTGGTCTTTGGTAGAGACACACCTGATGCCCATTTGCTTTAAAGGAACAATCAGACCCATCAATGGTGGCCAACGTAAGAGTGCCATTGTCATGTACTTCCTTTATTTCGTAGGGACCTAACCACCTAGTATGCAATTTACCAGGGAAGTCTTGAAACATAGAATCATAGATAAGTGCCCAGTTGCCCTCATGAAATGTATTTTTCTTGATCAGAGAATTGTGCCATTTGGCTCTTTTTTGTTGAATAAGTGCAGTATGTTGTAGAGCCAAAAGCCGGATTTCATCTAATTCATTTATTTTTTGTAATCTATTAATCTGGGCTTCAGTTAAATCCAATCCCACTTCTTGGGTTGTACTTAGTGTTTGTATCTCAAACTCTATGGGAAAAATAGTTTCCTTACCAAACACCAGCTAAAATGGGGAGCATCCAGTAGTATTCCTCCAAGTTGTGCGATATGCCCACAAGGCTTCTGGCAGTCAAGTAGCCCAGTCTCGTCTGTGCGATGAGACTATCTTTGTTAGAATAGCTTCAATTACTTTTTTGGTGCTTTTTACATGCCCATTCGCTTGCAGGTATTTGGGAAGCAATTTGTCTCAATGCCACCTTTCTCACCCTCGTTCCCAGGGAAGAGAAAGTTTTCACTCCTAACAAGTACAAATCGATTGTGTTATGAAATGAAATACACAAAGTCATCTACAAAATGATTGCCAACAGGCTCAAACCCATACTCTCGTTGTTGTTTTCCTTGGAGCAAACTGGCTATGTGGAAGTGTGACAAATCTTGGATGGAATTATCCTCATGCACAAGGTCACTCACTCGTTGAAGACTAAGAAAACCTCAGGTACACTCCTAAAAATTGATCTCTCAAAATATTTTGAAAAACTCAGTTGGAATTACATCCAACAAATGTTATTGGCGTTTTGTTTTAGCCCCACCTAGGTTCTATGGATCATGAGCTTGATCTCCTCCTCCCTCTTCTTTATTCTACTCAATGTCTCTTCCTCCCCCGCTTTCTCTCCTTCAAGATGTATTCATCAATGTGACCCCATCTCCCCCTTCATCTTTATTCTCATGGAAGATGGATTGGGAAGGCTTATCCGCCAAGATATTAACAAAAAAACTCTCAAAGTCCTGGTCATTCATCGTTGTCCTCCCATTTCCCACCAAAAATTTGTTGATGGTAATATGTTGTTTGGTCATCCCTCTGTCTAAGAAGCCTGATCCTTCAAAACTATCCTAGATTGCTTCTATGATGCAATTGAAACCACCATCAATACCGAGATGTCCCAAATACTCTTTTTTAACACCCTTGTCATCACCCAGCGTAGCATTGCTAGAATTTTTGGCTTCCCCATCTCCACCCTTCCTTCAAAGTATCTTGGTGCTCCCCTCATTGACTCAGCCATTAGACATTATTCATGGCAAGAACTCCTGGATAAAATTGAAGCCAAACTCTTCCTTTGGACTCATCAAGATCTCAACATTGTTGGGCTTCTTTCCCTGATCAAATCGGTTCTCTAGTCCATGCCCTTATATCTTTTCTCTATCCTGGCTGCCCCCAAATGGGTTCTCAAATCAATTCGCAATCTAAAAATAAATTTCCTCTGGGGAAGTTAAAAAGACAACAGAAAATGGGCACTCGTCAATTGGATAGAGGTCTGTGCACCTAAAAGCTCAGGTGGGTAAGGGCTCAGAGACCCTAGTCATAGCAAAGCGGTAATGGGAGAGAGAATATGGTGGAAATGGGTCTCCAACCTAGAGGTTCTGTGGGCTCAGATTTGGATCTCTAAGTTCGCAAGTAATTGGCCTCCCCAAGAGCTGATTCGATTCAACTTTGAAGCAAATGGCTCCCTCATCTGAAAGAAGAAAAACAACAGAAGGCCATCATTCTCGAACACAGCTTCTAGAAAGTTCGGTTAAGCTCACATGCAAATTTCTGGGAGGATTCCTAGCAACAAATGCCCAAACTTTCCACTCTGTTTCATAATCCCCAATGGCAGGGGATCCTCAATAATAGGGATAACGCACAAATAAAACACTTTTGGACACCCCTCCTCATCTCGGGCTATCGAAAATGGCTCCCAACTAGTCGTTGGCAAAATTATTGGCATCTTGAACTCACAAAGGATATCAACAGGGAACTTCACAAGAGGAAAATCAGATACGATGCTGGAGAGGACATCTTAAGATGGGGATATTCCTCTTGTGGTACCTTTACCACCAAATAAGCATATCATTTGCTCCTCCCCAATAATCCGGTCCCTCAAGATGCTAACTGGGTCGAGATATGGAATCCAAGAATTTGACCAAAAATTTCCACCTTCTTATGCCTGCTTAAGAAATGATGCATCCTAAACTGGGACAACCTGCTGAAAAAAAGGCTTCATTGGCCCTTCTCAATTTACAAATTGCAGGAACTCTAAGGAATCCATAAAGCACCTCCTCAACTCTTGTCCTTTGGCAAACTCTCTTTGGGATAACGTCGCCTTCCTTAGCAGAAGATCTGACAGATAGAGAGGGAATATTCTCAATGCTATCCGCCATTGGAATTCCACTCCATTCAACAGTGACCTTATTAAGTCCTTATGGGTCATCCTCCCTTGGCATATCCTCTAAACTATTTGGAAGGAGCATAATAGGCACATTTTTAGAGATCAATCCACCCCTCCTGAAATCCTTTAGACCAATTATGCAACAATCTCAGGGAATCTCTTGTGTTGCATTGCTCGAAGGAATCTATCTTCCCCACTCATCCCCCTAAAAGCATCATCTGGGCCAATTAGAATCTCTCCATCCCCTCTCATCCGAACAATGAACCCCCTTCAAACCACTCGCCTAGCTCACCCAACTCTTGGAGTCCTTCTCCTCTTGGCTTCTTCAAACTTAACTTTGATGGAGCCTTAAAAGGTAATCAAAGGGACGTTGGCTTTGGAGGTATATTCATAAATGCTGAAGGAGAGTCCCCCCTGACATATTTTGGTTCTATAGGACGGGATACCAACAATTCAATAGAGTTAGAAGGTCTCCTCCAAGGTCTCTTATTGGCTCAATACAACAAAATTTTTCCTTTATAAATTGAAAGAAATTCTCAAATTATCATCGACATCACCCACTGCCTCCTCCTAGGCTCCTCGGCCTCCAAATTCTCCATGAGCTAGAGACTGGCTGCTCACTTTGAGCTCCTTGAAAAATGGCTACTTTGTCACAACGTTCTATCTTTCAAACAAATTCGACAAACATCCAATGCAAATGTGGATCTTCTAGCCAATAATGGAGTAAGCCACAATGCTCCTCTCAACACTGGTAAGCTCCAAAATTTTGATGATGAAGCTTTACATACAGAATGCACCCTTCTGGTCCTCAAATATCTCCAACCCTCGGATGCGGGTGTTAGTTTGAAATAAATATGGAAGCCACCTGGCCTCGTGGATGAGGGAAAATCGTCCACCTCACACGGGCGCACATGGCAACCCCATCCTGCTTAAAACCTGGAGCCTGGGGCTTTTATTCACCACCCTCAATTTCTCCCCAACAACGTCCTCACTCCACTTCACCATTAATGTTGTCCTGCTCACATTAACTCAGTCTATCTCGCCTTTTCCGCCATTCATGGACCATAAATCTGATCATCCTGATGCTCAATCCTGCATCTTTTTCTCCCTCTAGCTTAGATTTGTTGCTCATTTCTCCTCCTCCAAGCCCCTACTCCACTGCTCAGCTCCCTCAGCTCCCTACTATGACACAGTGCATCCACCTTCGTCTCAGCTACAATCTTGTTCCACCACCATGCCCGGTCTCCACCTCATATTTTTTCGCAGAGGAGGTGGTCTCGGTCTCCCCTCTAGGCCTCCCATTCCTGTCGCTGCTACCAGATCCATGAACCTCTCAATCGACTGGGTAGAGCCGGAAGTCTTGGACTCAATTAGCCTCACCGCCCACTTGTCATTATACCTTCTTAAACCTTCCACTAAAGCTTTTGGCTCCAGTCTTTGATCCAACAAGTGTCTTAGCAAGTCCACCATCTCTCCTGACTCCCCCTTCTCCCCTTGCAAGATGTTATCCTTTCTGGTTCAACAGGCCTCGAATAGTGAATGTAGTTGCAACTCAGGCTCGGACGAGGATGGCACCAGCACTAATATTAAGGCTCATGCAGCTTCCTCCCCTCCACCAAACGCCCACACAACACTCTTTCCTCCACTGAATGCCCAGGTGTCCAAGCTGGAGGACAATGAATTTGAGTACGCGTGCAGAATTATGGAGGAGTCGTTCCAATCATCGTTTCAAGATGACAAGAATCTAGTAGCCTAACTTCTGGGTTCTTCTTTCTAATTCCAGTCAATTTTTTGTTACTTCGTTGCTTCTTATTCTCTGGTTTTGGTTTAAACATGTTATGTATGAAGTTGGTTTCCCTATATGGGCATCTTATTCTAAGCTTACTGAACTTATGTCCTGGGCTGCTTTCCCCACCTGGGGTAGCCACTTTTTTGATGTTTTGGAACTGAAATTTCCTGCCAGAATTGGCTTGCCAACTCCAGAGGATGATGATTGTAATTTTTTGAACTATATGATATAATAGAAGTAGGCCAATTTAAAAAAAAAAAAAAGTTAAAGATAATGGTGGAAATCCGAATATCGAAGTTTATCGCATCTAAAGATCTTTAAGACAAAGCTTCATTTGATTTTAGTGATGCGCTATAATTATTGCGATGGAAGTCGCAATATGAGCATGTGCGATGGGAAACTACGATGGAGTGGATGGCGATATCAGAGAATAGTCATATCAGAATATTGAAGCTTTTCAATAAAAAAGAAACGTCGATATTATTCTTGCGATAATGAAAATGAGATAAATGACATGGAACATTGGTGGGACCAGTTTTGGACTTTATATGAGATCGGTGATAGACATATTTGAGCACGGGCTGTAACGATATTGAAACGTAGATGTGCGATGAAGCATGGACCTGATAGTTTTATAATGTAATTTTAATTTCATATCAAATCCAAGACATCGGAACTTTTAAACATAGGCCCCTACCAAACTTGTGATTTATCAAATTGACATGGTATCTTTTAGAACTAATTTTAAATGTCGTATCAGATCCGAGGTTGTGTGAACATCACAACTTTTGGGAAAGTCATTTTATTGAAAAATGGGCGAGAAGGAATATCAAAATACATGCATCATAGGTTTCCTATCGGGAATTTTTAAGAGTTTCCTCCGATTATATATTTTGATACAGATGATGTCATATCAGATGGAAATATCATCTCAAATCAGAGAGAATGAGAATATTGAGAGATCGGAGATATTTGGAGTATAATCATTTCAAAACCTCCGATTTGTGAATTGCGATATATGACATGCCATATGTGGGCCGATGATCTCTTAAAGTATTCAATTCAAAAAGAGAGTGATTAGTTTAAATTTACTAAAATAAATAACCCCTTATTAATTTAATTAATTGTCGGGATATCTACTCGAAAAGTAATTTTATCAAAACTTTCTTATGAAGATAGTTGTGAAATATAATGATTTGATATGACTCTTCCAAGAATTTATTAAAACTTTACTGGGATTTTAATAAATATAAGCAAAATTAGACAATCCTCAAATTTCGATGAAATCATAAATACTTCCCTGAACATGTTGTGGATTTGAAAATATCTGTCTGCTTGCTTATCTTGAGTCTTCATAATCAAGTCAATGAAGACCTACAAAAAAAACAAAATATAAATAAGAAACAACCTTTGAAAATTAATACTAACAAGAGATGACTATGAACCTATAAACACATACCTAGAAGAATTTTGATTGTAATAAACACATCATGGATCTTAAATTTCTCCCAGATTTTCTCAAAATTTTCATATTTTCAATATCACCTACTTATTTGATTTAAAAATGCTAAGTAATGAATTTTAATATTGCATCAACTTCAAATTTAGATCGGAAGACAAGAGTGGTAAAACTGAGTTCTTCAGAATTGCTTGTGAATAAGAACAATTGTCAAGTCTTAGAAAATTCTTGGAATTTCTTCATATATGATCAATGTGATGAATTTTGAAAAACAAGAAAATTTAAGGCTTTAAAAATAAGTATGATGTGATAATTCAAGAGCTTCTAAAATGCTCTAGGCTACTTTTCTACAATTGAAATGGGATGCTTAAAATAAATTGGAGTCATTACTTGCTTTATTGAAAATCTGAAATAATGAAATAAATGCAAACAGAAAAGAAAATTAATATATTCTTATTTCTAACTCAATGAAGGAAACATGAATAGTTATATTCATACTTCTAATGTAATCATGTAAGCATTTTAATTCCTACATGTATGTACATGACAAACATTAGTAACAAAAATACAAATATAATTAAACTAAGGAAACAAAAACTGAAAGCATATTGTACATTTATTGTTATAAGCTTATTTACAATCACCTTCTTTTGAAATGTCCTTTCCAACTTAATTTCCATTGGATCTTAGAAATTTGGATGGATTTCCATTATTGATTGGGAGAATTTCAAAAGAGGGGATGACAGACTAGGTTGTAGAAATAATCTTTCAGAAACAATGGTATGTATGATTTTGTTAGTGTTATGTTCGAGTGTTAAGTTATTAACAATATTCTATGAAGGAAAACTTTCTAAATGTATTTCAAAGGGATTAATGAAAAACATATGGAAGTGTGATAGATCCAACAGAATATTATTAACTGAATTAGATTGTTGGCCATATTGTGAAAATACACTCTTTTTTTGACACTTATTTCGAGAAGCAAGAAGTAATTGATAAGGAATTAACATCAATTGAAATTGAAAATTTAATAGCTCTTGATGCTCACAATTATAATTTGAAACTTCATTTTTCCATTGAGGTAATGCATCAATTGAGTGTTCATTATTGAGCTTCTCAATATGCCAGCATAAAATATCTAAAAATCTAAGAATAAAAACATAAAATAAATATGAAGTTAAAAATAAATTATGGAATAATAACAAAATTGAATCATAGTTTACACTAGTGTTACAATTATTGTTACAACACAATTAGGACTGTCTCATAGCAATTTCCTCTTCACAAGAATTGGGAAAAATAATGCAATTAGAATGATTGTTGATACTCTCTTGTGAATTAGATATAGGGTCATGACTATAAAGAGGAATGTGAGCTTGATAATCATAAAAATCATAGATTGGAATGGTTTTTTGAATGCTGAAATCATGAGTATGATTAATTGTTTGAAAATTAGAACTCTTTCAAATAATTTCTGAATCATATTGTTCTTCATTTTCACATGTGAATAGAATTTTATTATGATCATTCAATTGTAAAGAAGACAAATAAATATCCTCAATGTCAAAGTAGCTATCATAAATAACCTCAAGACATTCATTAGAATTCCCTTTGATCTCATTCAATGTATCAAAAGAAGAAGGAATACCGAGATTATGTTCATTAATGCCATAAGAATGATCAATAATTAATTCTCTATCTTGATAAAAATTAATTGGAAATTCATTTATATCAGCCTCTCTGTTTTTTGAGATATCTTTAATGTGAGGAGAAGATAAATTTCTATTGGAAAAATTATCAGGATAAAGGGAAAAATATGAATCTGAAACAATGCATTTGAAAATGTCTCTATTTGAGAACTCTTGTGCATTATGTTCATTATAAATTTCATATTCAAGATCATTCCTTTGTGTACTCGTGCCTTCATGAAGAACGTTGTTTTGTTGTTCTAAATTTGGAATTTTCTCATCATGGAAGAATTCATAAATTTGTACAGCAGTTTGTGTGCTATTGGTTACTTTGATTGATGCCTGTACTTGTTGATTTATGATCTGATTTTCTGAATTCAATACAAATTAATTTACAGATTTCAAGGCAACCATTTTTCCAAGATTATTGCTAATATCTTCTTGTATTTGCATAGAGAAATTTTCCAAGCTTTAT
The DNA here is from genome assembly GCA_034641835.2 of Pinus albicaulis. Classification (NCBI taxonomy): domain Eukaryota; kingdom Viridiplantae; phylum Streptophyta; class Pinopsida; order Pinales; family Pinaceae; genus Pinus; species Pinus albicaulis. The sequence continues at coordinate 1,030,487,767 of CM076581.1, read as the reverse complement.
GATTGAGATTCATTACCATTTGAAGGTGCAACTTGATAATTATCAATACTGTAGGAAGTGTGCACTAAATGAATGATTTGATCATACATAATAGAGGGCACTTCATCATCATTTGTTTGCACCTCCATATTGGAATTTTCAATAATATTAATGAAATTGGAAGTAGATTGAGCAAATCTTGAAATAATTTCACATGGATTATCAATGGAAGGAAGAGAGAAAATATGTTCAAACCAATCTAATAATTCCTCTTTCGAAGTTTTTTCTTCAATTTTAAATTTTAAACAATTTAAAAGAAACCTAATGGTAAAATCTATTAAAGATTCGCTTTTGAACCTTCGTAGATCTTCAATTTTGTTACAAATTTGTTTTAAGTCACAACCGTCAAATTTACAAAGGAAAATTGTAATAAATTATTCTCAGCTATGAATTGATGCAACTGGAAGTGATTAACACCAACTTCTGGATTTTTCCAAGAACGTGAGAGTAATAATCCTACATAAAATACCTTCATCAATATTATGAAAATTAGAATTTGAAATTTTTTTAATAAATTGAAAGACATGATTAAATGCATAAGTATTCCTCTTACCGTTAAATTTTACCTAAGATAAGTGTATTACTATTTCTGGTGGAGTATTGGAAGATGCACGTCCAGACATACAACTCCAAATTGGAAGTTTTATAGGAGCTATTGTAATAAAAATGTGATGTTAAAATACAAAGACGGAAAAATATCAGACCCTCCTTCTAGTGCAAAAATGTTGAAGCCTAGAAATTCGCTGCAACAACACGGGGATACCACCCGATCGGGAGGTTAGTGCAACTCCTTACTACTCCCTTTCTGTTGAAATGGTGGGATCGACTATTAAACTAGGTCCATTTACCTTCTCTCAATCTCCAATGGTTTAAAATATAACTTGTCTCTACCAATGGGAAAGAGACATCAAATCATTTCTCTCTTATTGATCAAGCAAGAGAGTGATCTTAAGCTAATTTAGGGCTCAACAAAACCACAACTAAATTCTTGCCTCTTTGGGAAGAGGACTTCTATGAATGTAGAATTTAATTTAATTGAAAAATTATTCTAAAAAGAAATTAAAAGGAAATCTATCCTAATCATATCCCAATTAGGCAGATATAGATCTAACCCAATCAAGAGCAAGATATTTAAATGATTGAGATTTAAATATGTTTGGATTATAGTGAATATCAAATTAACGAAATAGTTCAATTAACTGACATTATGAATACCAACACATACTATTTAGAAACCTTTTAACTAACATAATCAGTCAAACAACATTTAGGAAATAGTTCACAAAAATGACATTGATTATTAAATCAATATTAAAAGATAAATTTTTGAGTAAATAGTTCCTTAGAAATCAGAATTCAACCCATAAGAGAAGAGATAATTAATAACATATAATTGAAACAAATTACTCATATCGACAATAGTGCACAAGTATGAATAAAATGAAACATTCCCGCTATCATAAAATAAAACCAGTATTTAGAACAATAGTATTATAAATGCCAATTTATTGAAACCATTTATCTGACTCCAGTCTCCAACAGTCCTTTACAATGCTTGAACTTCTACTTTTAAACTAGAGCTGCAATAGTGAAAACTCCACTCTCCATAAATAATTCAGAATGCAAAAGAAAAATCCTCAATAATCCCCAAATCTGAATTTTCTCTCCTCTACCCTACAACTATAAATCCTCTATACAATAGTGTCTTCAAGAATCTCTGAATTGTAGAGAAGAGGAGCCCCTATTACATTCTACAATCTGTTATTTATAATATTTTAAAGGGATTTCTTCATAGGAAAGTTTGTTGAAGAGTGGTTCTGGTCAATCAATTTTCATTGGTCCAAAATCATATTCTTCAATTTATAGAGCCTTCTCATTTATTGAGATCTTCTTCTTCTCATCTCTTCAATTGTTTTCCTGCAAAAACAAATAAAAAACAAAATTAAAATGTAAAAATAAAGTCAAAATGCCAAATTTGGAATTAAAAGAAATCCATTCAAAACTTAATTAAATAAATAATTGAAAATGAAATATAAGTTTTTAATTGATTCATGTGATGATCTAATTGGTCAAGGATATCATTGACGAATGGATCGGCACCTAGAAGAAGTTGTGGGAAATTAAAATATAGAAAATAAAACTCAGAAAATTGATTTTGTTTTTAAAAATTCGGAGCTTGATCTTCTGCTAAATTTTAAACCCAATAAATGATAAAATATGGAAATGAAACAACTTCAGAAATGTTCTCCGTGATTGTATCTTTCTAATGAGCTGTCATGGGCCTCATTTGGCCAAGTAAAACTCCATTTATGAGCTTCCAAAGTTGGTATATTAAAATTTCCAGAATTCTGGAATTTTTGTTGCTTGGGCTAAAAATCAGAATTTTTTTAATAATTAATACTAATTAATTTTAATTATATTATTAATTTTAATTAGGAAAAAATTATTCGTAAACAAAATTAAACTAATTTAAAAAATTAATTTATTGATTGTGTTAGCCACCTATGAAATTTGTTATACCAAAAGGTGGCTAAATAATGTTTTGGAGCCTTCAAGGAAAAAATTTTATTGCAAAAAAGTGTTGGCTCTTGAAGACTTTTGGAGGCTTCATGCCTCTATCCAAATCTTCACTGCTGTGCTCATTTTACACTCAGAAATCCTGTTGATTTCCAAGAAAAAATACTGCTGTGAATTCCTTTTTCCCCTTGCTTTCCTCTTTCTAAACTAACTCCATTTTTGCCCCTTCATCTCCCATAAAATCTTTCATTTTCATATTTTCCCCTTTTCCCCCATCAAAAACCCCTTTGATAAGGTTTAAGACCCTTTCTTTCCTTATCGAAACCCTCAAACTCCTTTGAAAATCATTGAAAATCCATAAAAATGAATTTTTTATATTATAGACTTAAGCCCCCTTGGGCTAAGTCTTTAACCCTTCCCCTCCATACACCTTGGTGCTAGAACCGACCGCCAGCCTACCAAGCGCTTATCGCATTGCCCGATTACGATTAGCCCTTCCTCCATAAACCCCTGGTCATATGATTTTCCATATAACCCACGGCCCCGCAATCGGGCGTCTACCCACTTCGAATAAATATTCCGCCCTCGAACCACAAACCTTTGTTTATTTTAAATTTCGGGTTTTAATGTTTTTTTTCGTCATATTAAAAGAAAACCGGGCGGAATTCATCGCACCGCTTTTGAGACCGAGGCGGCAATTCCATTCAACGGCCGCCACGTGGCTTTGAGCCATTTCAAAATACCTCCCTCATCGCGCGTTAAAGGTCGGATGTGGAGTGGGCACGATATTGATGCGCGCCATCCAATCTGATGCCGCTCATCGAATGGTGATCGTGCTTTGGAAAAGCCCGTGCAATAACCACAGGTACGGCGCAGTCATTAAAGAATCTCCGCTGTCGATCTGATTTGCAGATCAACGGCCCACACTCCATCACTCCGGTCCCCTCATCCACAGCGGCAATCAACGTCCCCACAAGAGCTGATGGCCCCCAGCCCCACATCAGCATCCACGCGGCAAATTCTAATTGGGGCGGATCTTCGTTTCTTCCCCGCACAGAAGGTAAATCCGGACCCGGGGGTTTTATTCATCTAGATTTTATTAAAATTTTGATGTCCAAGCACGTTTTATAATGTTTATTGGTGCTCGTTTTCCGCCGTTGATCACGCGGGCCGATCTCATCCGATGGCCCACGTTTGTCTCGATCCCCAAACCTGATTTTGTGACCATTTTTGTCCAAAACAAAGGTTTTAAACCATTTCTCCATTTCGCTTTGACTTTCCGCCTCCGCTCTCGACCGTCGATCTCTGCGCAATCGACGGCTCCTATTTAATTCCTCCCCTCGTTTCCCTTTGACTCACTCTAAATCAATCTCAACCGTTGGATGATGCTATCCAATGGCTACGCTCTCCCCACATGTCCTCTGAAGCAGTAAGACCTATATATGCAGGATTTTATAATAATTGTTTGTGTTTTGCAGGGTTTAAATGATTTCTCTGCTATGTCTGAAGAAAATTCAAAGGCAGAGGGTGATGATCCTCCCGCCTTTGTTTCATCAAAGGGAATCATTTACGGGATTCAACTCCACGTTTCATCAATAATTCATGAAGTATTGATGCCACACGACCCCTGTGCAGCCCTGAACACCAACAAACACAGTAAATCAGGCACAAATCAAAGAGTATCAGTGTCGAAGACAGGAACACACCAGAACAGAATATTGAAGACAGATTTTCGGGGATTACGTCTAAGATGGTTATCGAAAGCCTAATCCCCGATTAAAACACAGTTAAAAGAAAAATCATAAAATTTCATCAGATAGAAAGCCCCCACCGCCACAGCTAAGGCAAATCGATTCCTCCCAGCTACCACAAAGCCACATGTGCCTCGAAGCATTCAATCAGAGGCCAAATTTATTTATCAAGACTAGATATCTGCCTCACAACGCAGCTAGAGAGTAAATTCTGCAAGCAAGTTTAATGACAAAATATCAGCAGAGTTACTTTGACATCCCACAGAGCCTCAAAGGTCAAAAAGAGATCCTACCGAGCTTAAATCTTTATGTAAATCATTTAATACAAAGGACACCTATGTAATATTCTTCATCAAGCCCCAGAAAGGCAAAGAAGCTATTAAGACTGTATTAATTATAATTTGAGATCTTTTATTAGATCTCACCTCCTCATTCTTCTATAAATACTACTGCTGAAGATGAGAGAGGGGTTGGTTGATTTGGCTACTGAACATTGAAATGTAATTGAGCTTGAGACTTCTATCTATAAATAGTGTTCACTAGCCCTTTGAGGTCTGCTTGTGATAGATAAGTTAGACTGAGATGAGTATATGATTTCTAAACTAAAGCATTGGACTTAAAGTTGTAACTGGTTTGGAGTATCAATACAAGCTAATTTATGGGATCCTAGTCTATGTTTACGATGATGTTTTTCTCATTGTAACTTGTTATTTTGTTTCTGTTTTCACTGTGTTTCATCTTCTCTTATAAATAATAGAATGCATGGAGTTAGGACCTACTATATACCAGTACCCTTCTCTGACTGAAAATCTTTATCTTCATGTTTTCTTCCAATCTGTGTTATTTGGGAATGATTTAATTTAGTTTAAGCATAGGAATGTGGCATTCCCTCATCTTATTGTCTTAGCTCAATATTATTCTTAAATGTTATGTTCAGTATTAGTTAAGTAGAGATGAACTAAGGAAGATATGGTGTGCCCTGTTCCTAGTTTTATCCCCATAGACTATCTGAATGTTTCCCATGGAATATGTTGAAAGCTGGCTAGTTTAAAAGTACTTATCAGATCTTAGACCATTCTTTGTTATCATCTATGTTTCCCCTATTTTTAATTCTATTGAAAGTGTATCAAAGGCTGGCTAGTTTAAAATTACTTACCATATCCTAGTTTACTTTCATTTCTTTCTTAAGTGTATTTCAAAAGCTGGCTAGTTTCAAAGCACTTACCAGATCTTAGGCTGCTCTTTGTTCTTCATCTGTTTAATTCCCCTTCTTGTTGCATCATTTAATTCCATAAATCAAAATTTAAAGAGACCCTTAGACATAGATGACTTGCCCCATGGACCACTCTTGCCTCTTGTTGTTTCAATTAAATCCTATTATGACTCCATAGCCCAATGGACTAAAACCTGCAGTTATCTATCTTCCTGGCCAAAGCTTTTTCTACTTTCTTGCAACTTCTCACCTTTGAAAATCATTGCATTTATAAATTTCCACCTCAAACAGTAATCATGCTCAACCATCCAAAAACAAACAAAACCCTTGACCTTCATAACTAGCCTAATATCATTACCCAAAACTTCAAAGACAAATCCATCTTTGCACTTATTGGAGAGATCCCTCTCCAGATTCAGGAGGGCTAGATCCTAGAATCCCAAAGTGGTTGAAACGATGTTCTCCCTGTAGTTGGAATTTTTCCAATCTTGCTGATTACAGGGAGCTAACATTTCTGGCGACTCCGCTGGGGATCGAACCCAGAATCCCTAGTTCCCCTTAAACTTCATAAAACCTTGTAAGTAAAAAGCAGCCTTTTCAAGCACTACCAAGAAATGGTAATCATGATAAAACTTGTTTGAATCAGTGACAAACTAGGCAAACCCTAGGATTCTCATGAGTCTTTATTTAACCTTGGAAAATCAGCTAGCTTAGCCATAAGAGTACACTATCTTTGTCTCATAATCGTAGCTAAGTTTTGAAACAAAGTTAGCATATTCTTAGAAACCACACAACTAAAAATAACTTAGAAAAACACCAAAAATATTTCAGATTGGTATCCAATAAACACGGTGGTGGACCATAAAACCTTTTACCTCCTTAGGAGCTAAAAACTTCCACTTGGCGATTCCACAATCTTGAACAGACCTTAAGACTCCACTAGGAAGAACCCTTATCATTGTAATGTCATTCAAACTCAGTTAGAGGATTGTAGGATTAAAATTTATGTAAACAGATTAGTTGACCTTTTAAAGACTGTCATATCTGGTTGAACTTTTCTTGTTTTATTTGGGTCTGAAAAACACATCATAGTGGCTCCTAGAAAGATTCACACTAGAGCCTATCCTGACCTTGATCCACCTGAGATAGTTGATAACCCAGAAAGTATTATTAGGAAGTCTCCTAGGATTAAATTATCAACTGTTTTCAGATCACCCTTGAGAGCTAATTCAGTTCCTGAAAATATTTCAGCTCTACAACAAGCACAAGTTGACTTAGTAAATCCATTTAGAACTAGGTGTCTTGATGATTTAAATCAGTTAGATTCTGAGGCTTCACTTTCATCTCCTGAAACAAGTGAACATCCTGGTAGTAGAGAAAAAACACCTCCTTATTTATATTTCCTTCACAACTTAGGTGTCTCTCATCCAAGATCAGCTTAGCAATCTACCCCTCGTCCATCCACTTCTGCTCACCCTACATTCACTGTTCAAAACACTCCATTTCAACCCACTTTTCCTTTTGTTAATCCACCTCTTGTGAATCCACCCCCACCACATATCATGGCAGCATGGTATGCTCCGTTAGTCCTTCCTGTACCATTGGTCAATCTTCCATAGGACTATCAGTCCAAAATTCCATTACATGATGCTAGCAATGCTACAATTACATCACAACATGTGGATAAGATGAATGATTACTTTGACAGAAATGAGATTGATGATGATTCTGTCAAAGTGATATTATTTGTTCAGAGCTTAGGGGGCGAAGCAAGAAAATGGTTTAAAGGTCTAACCCCCCATAGTATCAATGATCTCCAAGCCTTCCATCAAGCAGTCTTAAACAAATGGGAAGTGAAGAAAAACCCTCTCCAAGTCCTCTCTGATTACAAGAACCTCCATAGAAACACTGGGGAAAGTGTGCAGGCTTATTGCACTAGATTTAATAGTGTGTATAATGCCCTTTCCCCAAATCTAAAACCTCCACAAGGCTCAGCTTTAAACAAGTTTCCTGAAGGGTTTGACCCTGAGATGGCCTATCAGCTGAGAGAGAGAGATCTTGCAACTCTTGAAGAGATGAAAAAAGGAGCTCTTGCAGTGGAAGTCAACTTGATAGAGGAGCAAGAATGAAAAATGAGAGAGAGTGTCTTTTAGAGAGGAAAACACACCTTCTACTTCCAACTCAAAGATGGAGAGAATGATGGAGGAGATGATGAAGAAAATGAGAATCCTTGAGAGAGCACAAGGCGGTCAAAAACATACTGCTCCTCAAAATAGAAATCAGAACCAGAATCAGAATTTTAGAAGGAACCAACCTCCAAACAGACCTAGGGAAGATGATCAATAGATCATTCCTCCCTTTCATCAAAACTATGTAAGTGAGGTTGAGGAAACAGATGAGATAACAGAGGAAGATGATATCAACATGCTGGGGGTAGATAATTATGACTTTGAGATTCATTATGATAAAAAATGAGGTCTATACACACCTTATGATGACAAAAGAGATGATGATGAAAGTTATTATCAAGACATGGAAAATGTCATCATAGAATCTCAAATAGAATATGACCTTAGAAGAAAAACCAGTCAACAAACCCCCGACAACAAAACCTCTAACAAATCTTCACAAAACAACACTGCCACCAAGCCTAAAGTTGTCAAACAAAAGGACAAAGAAGTGGCTATAAATTCTGATAATGGTAAAGAGAAAGGCACTCAAAACAATGAAAAACAGAGTGCAGACCTTAGCAGTACAAACACTTTAGTTAGTACTTCTGTGAAAACAATTTTGTCAAATGTAAATAGAACAAATCAGCAAGCTGATGTTGCTGATAGAATAGCAGCTAATAAGGTTGAGACAAGTACTTTAAAGAGTCAAGTTCCTTTCAGCCTGCAGCAGGAAATTTCCAAGATCAAAATCTCTGTTTCCTTGACTGAGTTAGCTGCCTAGCATGTATATAGGACCCAAATTTTGAAGGTTTTAAATATAGAAGAAAATAATGACACTTTCAATCTTAATGATGACCACCAGAGCTTGTTTTTGGTCCTAATATTGAAGGTAGATATCAAGAGGGACCTGTTCCTCCCTTTTATGTGAGTTTAAATGTTCATGACAAAATTTTGCACAACGCTATGCATGATTCTGAGGCTTCTCATAATTTAACGCCTAAAGCTATGATGGAGAGCCTAGGTCTAGAAATCACCAGACCTTACAAAGATCTTAACACCTTTGACTCGAGCAGAGTAAAATTTTTAGGATTAATCAAAGACCTCTGTGTTAACTTAGCCCAGATTCCAGCCAAATGCTCAGTCATGGATATTGTTGTGGCTGATGCTCCCCCAAAGTATGGAATGTTGTTATCAAGATCGTGGGGGGCTAAGTTACAAGGGACTATGCAGATGGACATGACCTATGTGACTATCCCTGTGTTCAATCAGACTAGAAGACTTTACAGGGAGTCCCATAAGAAATACACAGTTACAAGCCAAGACAGACCACAGAACTCTCCCCTTTATTCTGTAGACACAGGCCTAGATTCATTTATCCTTTTCAATGATGAATCTTTTAGTGAAAAAGTGACCCTGTCTGATTCAATGACAGATAGAGAGGAGGAACAAGATAACGTAGGAATGTCAGAACCATTTGCTGAACCTGAGAACTCTAGCAAACCAAACAACGGTCTTGAGCTACAAGTCATGAGTCCATTACTCTTAAACCTTGACAGTCAAGAAAACAACCCTCAACCCAATAAAAAACCTGAGGAGTTGAAACAAATACAACTAAGTGCTCAGATTCCACAACAACCTGTAAGCACTTTAGTTGAAGAGGATAAACACCAAACAGAAAAAATAAAAAATAGTCCTCTGTGGAGTATGTACTTTGACGGGTCATGCACTAGAACTAATTATGGTGCAGGTGTATGGATCTGCAACATTGAAAACAATCACACAGACTGCATTTCTTGCAAATTAAACTTTCAGTGTTCCAACAACATAGCGGAATATGAATCCCTTCTCTTAGGCTTACGTTTGTTGAAAAAGTTAAGAGCCAGAAGAATCAATGTGTATGGGGATTCAGAGTTAGTCATTAGGCAAGTCAATGGGGACTATAACACAAACCATCCCAGACTTAGGGCCTATCGAAATGATTTCATGGACCTTTTAAAAACATTTGAGGAATCCAAATTGATTTTTCTCCTGAGAAAAAGGAACATTGCCGCCCACAATTTAGCCTTTGCAACTAGAACACGTTTAATGCCATATGAAACCAAAAACTGCACAACTCAGATAAAATTTAGACCAGCCGTGCCTGATAACGAAAAATATTGGCAGGTTTTTGACAGAGACAAACAAATAGAAGACTTCATGCAATTCAGAAATGAATTCGAACTAAACAGTTCAGATTCAGATTATGAAATAGACTGCAGTGAAGAAAATTTTCTTGGTGAAGAAGAGTTGTCTCCTGAGCTTGTCAATATTAATATTCTGACTAGAAAACTTAAAAACAAAACAGAATTGAACGCATAATTAGAAACAGAGGAGTTAGAGACTCTACACTCTAAAGATGAAAGTTTGCCTAAGGGTCTAGCCCCTTTAGAAGAGTTGTTTGATTTTAACGATGTGGAAAATAAACCAAAACTGCAACCCGTAGAGACTGAAGTGGAAGAGTGCAATATAGGCAGTGAGAAAAAACCAAAAATGATTAAACTGTCTAAATCTTTACCAGCCCACATCAAACTCAAATACATAGATTTGTTTAAAGAATTTTATGATGTTTTTGCATGGAGTTACGAAGATCTTAAATCCTATGACACTGAAATAATACAGCACAAAATTCACCTCAAAGAAAACCAAAAACCATTAAAACAGAAACTGCGCAGAATAAACCTTGTTCAGTTGCCTTTGGTTGAGAAGGAAATCATGAAAATGTACGACGCTGGTATTATTGTCCCTATTATATATTCTGAGTGGGTGTCTAATCTGGTGTCAGTTAGGAAGAAAACTGGAGAGATCAGGCTTTGTATAGACTTTTGAGACTTAAACAAAGCTTCATTAAAAGACAACTACCCTTTACCTAAGATGGATCATATTTTACAAAGGGTGGTAGGGTCTAGAAGAATATCTTTTCTTGATGGCTACTCAGGGTACAATCAAATCTTAGTTCACCCTGCTGATCAATTAAAGACAATGTTTACTACACCTTGGGGCACTTTCATGTATGTGAAAATGACCTTTGGTCTAATGAATGCTGGAGAAACTTTTCAGAGAGCCATGGACATAGCATTCTCAGAAGAACTAGGCTACTTCATCATTATATACCTTGATGATGTCATTGTGTTTTCTAAAACAGATGAAGAGCATTTAAAACATTTAAGAATAGTCTTCGAGAAATGTAGAAAGTTTGGGATATCTTTAAACCCTAGGAAAACACTATTTGGGCTCCAAGAAGGTAAACTTCTCGGGCACATTATTTCAGAAGAGGGTATTAAAATAGATCCCAAAAGGATTGAGGCCATATTGTAAATCTCTCATCCTCGGAACATCAAGGAGTTGCAATCTTTCATTGGAAATATTAACTTTTTGAGAAGGTTCATCCCCAACTTGGCTGAGCTTCTTAGAAATATCACAAACATGTTGAAGAAGGAGCAAGGGGTAAAATGGACCTTGGAAGCAAAGAAGTCCTTTGAGCTGGTGAAACAAGCGTTAACCAAAACACCAGTTCTAATAAGTCCTAATTTTTCGAAGGATTTTAATATTTTTTCGTTTGCATCAGAACATACCATAGCTGCTGTCCTTTTACAGAAAAATCCGCAAGGACAAGGGCAGCCTATTGCATTCTTTAGCAAGGCATTGAGGGATGCCCCTCTGAAGTATAATATTATGGAGAAGCAAGCTTTTGCTTTGGTTAAAGATTTGAAAGACTTCACAATATACATCCTTCACTCACACATCATTGCCTTCGTCCCAAACTTAGTTGTTAAAGACATTATAACACAGGACCCAAATGGTAAGAGAGGTAAGTGGATTGTTGTTATTATTGAATATGATCTAGAGATAAAACCCACTAAACTCATCAAAGGCCAAGGTCTGGCTAGATTAATGGCTGAATCAAATTTGGAAGTTCTTGATATCAACTCCCGTTGTTGAAGATCATTTTATGAATTCCTTTTGGTATGTTGATATTGTTTATGTTTTGCTTAATTTGAATACACCTCCTGGTTTGACAAAAACAAAGGCAAGGTTTTTAAAATTGAAAGCTGTAAACTATTGCATTTTAGATAGATGTCTTTATTGGAAAAATGCAAGTGGTATATTGCTTAAATGTTTTCCTGAGTTTGATGCAGAGAAGGTTAAGCACCAGTTCCATGAAGGAGAGTGTGGAGGTCATTTGTACTGGAAGACAACCGCCAACAAAATTTTGAGGGCTGGTTTCTATTGGCCTACTCTTTTCCATGATGTGCACAAGATGATCATAGCCTGTCATAAATGTCAACTTTTTGAAGGCAAAAGAAAATTGCTACCCCTGCTTCTGCATCCAATCACTGTTGAAGCTCCTTTTCAACAATGGGGACTTGACTTCATAGGAGAGATCCATCCACCATATTCTGCCCAGCATAGATGGATTCTCATTGCCACAGACTATTTCACTAAGTGGATAGAAGTCGTACCTTGTAGGCAAGCCAATGATTCAGTTATTATAAAATTCATGGAGACTAACATTCTCTCCAGATTTGGTTGTCCTACCAAGATCATCACTGATAATGCAGCCGCATTTGGATCAAAGAAGATGGTTGATTTCTGTCACAGGTATCAAATGACATTGGGGCATTCCACGACCTATTACCCTCAAGGTAATGGACTTGCAGAGTCCTCAAACAAAAGTTTAGTGAAAATAATCAAGAAACTATTGGAGGACAACAAAAAGTATTGGCACACAAAGTTAGTTCATGCACTTTGGGCTGACAGATTGACTTTGAAGAGATCTATTGGTATGTCACATTTCCAACTTGTGTATGGTACTGATGCAATTTTTCCAAACAGCCTTGGTGTACCAGTCATGAAGTTGATTCAAGAGTTGCAAACTAAAGATAATGACATGATCAGAAGAACAAATCATACCATTCATCTTCAGCAAAACAGAGAGGAGGTTTATAACAAAGCATTGCAAAAGTAGGATAGCATTAAAAAGTTTTTTGACAGAAGAACAAAGGCCAGCAATTTCAAGATTGGGGACAAAGTTTTGAAGTGGGACTCAAGGAGGGAAGACAAGGGAAAACACGGAAAATTTGACAACTTATGGCGTGGCCCTTACTCTATCCATTCAGTTGCTGGTAATAATTCATTTTTCTTGCAGGAGTTGAATGGAGCAGAATTGTTTGGGGGTCCTGTCAATGGTAAGATGCTTAAGCATTACTTCTCTTGATCCATGTTATGATCCGAAAGCCTTTTTATCTTTGTCTCATCATAAATACTCCACCCATAATTGCATTCAAATTTATAAAAAATCAAAACACAAAAACAAAGAAAAGAAAGAAAAGAGGGCAGATTGTGAAAACAAGAAAGGTATAGCCCCATACCAAAAAAAGAGAAACAAATATGAAAGTGTGCAAGCTCAAATGCCACTCCTAAAGAATACACTTCTAGTGATTCAAACAGCTTAATCTTGACTAATTAGCTTTAAATTTTCTGCTGATAGAATAGTGAATTTGATTTTCCAAACTGTTTAATCTTGGCTTATCAGTAGATAGTTTAGGATAGAAATTAAGGGTTAAAACATGCTCAAAATCTGAACCTAAAGTTTCAAAGAGAGAATGACTCAAATTCGTTTCAAATTCTGAGTCAAAAGATGTAAAAATCTAGTTCTAAACAGCTTAAAATCTGAGCTAGTTAGCAAAGGAAAGACATCTCAAGTAAGAGTCAAAACGAAGCTGTAGAAAAGAGGAAGGAAATGCTTTGAAATTTCAGATCTCAAACCTTCCATTTTGTTTTAAATTTTGTGCAAAATAATTTCTATGTGTAGCTTGTTTTTATGCCATAGACCAGCATCAAGTTAGACTGTTCAATCCTGACTTGAATGCTTTTAAATTTCTGTTGTAGAATTTAGAGAATAAAAGTCTGTTGGACAGTTTAATCCCAACAGATAATAGATTAGGTAGAGAATCGTATGGAATCAATTGTTTAATTTGAGTCCATGGAGAAATAAGGAGTATAAATAGATTAGATTTCCTGCTTTCAAAAGAATAAAATGTTGTAAAAGAGTTTGCCAATCCAAGGGCACTCTAAAGAAGAAAAAATGTTAGATCAGTAGGATTGGGTAGGTAGACAGATTGTTGATGAAGTTCCATTGTTAATCCATGAATGCTAATATGTTTTCAGAGCAAAGCAAGATCATCCCAGCAAAGGAAGGGTAGCCCAATGGATGAGGAAACTAATCAGCCTCCCAAAGAATCCAAGTCTGAAGTTCTTGATGCCTTCAAGAAGGCACCATCCCTAAGTGGAGCCACTGTTAGCCACCTATGAAATTTTTTATACCAAAAGGTGGCTAAATCATTTTTTGGAGCCTTCAAGGAACAAATTTTATTGCAAAAAATTGTGGGCTCTTGAATACTTTTGGAGGCTTCATGCCTCTATCCAAATCTTCACTGTTGTACTCATTTTACACTCAGAAATCCTGTTGATTTCCAAGAAAAAATACTGCTGTGGATTCCTTTTTCCCCTTCCTTTCCTCTTTCTAAACTGACCCCATTTTTTCCCCTTCATCCCCCATAAAATATTTTATTTTCATATTTTCCCCTTTTCCCCCATCGAAAACCCCTTTGATAAGGTTTAAGACCCTTTCTTGCCTTATCGAAACCCTCAAACTCCTTTGAAAATCATTGAAAATCCATAAAAATGCATTTTTTATACTATAGACTTAAGCCCCCTTGGGCTAAGTCTTTAACCCTTCCCCTCCATACACCTTGGTGCTAGAACCGAGCGTCAGCCTTCCAAGCGCTTATCACATCACCCGATTGCGATTAGCCCTTCCTCCATAAACCCCCGGTCATATGATTTTCCATATAACCCACGGCCCCGCAGTCGGGCGCCTACCCACTTCGAATAAATATTTCGCCCTCGAACCATAAACCGTTGTTTATATTAAATTTCAGGTTTTAATGTTTTTTGTCATCATATTAAAATAAAACTGGGCGGAATTCATCGCACCGCTTTTGAGAGCGGGGTGGTTATTTCTATTTTGCAGCGATTCCATTCAACGGCAGCCACGTGGCTTTGAGCCATTTCAAAATACCGCCCTCATCACGCGTTAAAGGTCGGATGTGGAGTGGGCGCGATATTGATGCACGTCGTTCAATCTAAGTCCGTTCATCGGACGGTGATCACGCTTTGGAAAAGCCCGTGAAATAACCACAGGTACGGCGCGGTCATTAAAGAATCTCTATCATCGATTTGATTTGCAGATCGACGACCCACACTCCATTGCTCCAGTCCCCTCATCCACAACGACAGTCAATGGCTCCATAAGAGCCGATGGCCCCCAACCCCACATCAGCATCCACGCAGCAAATTCTAATTGGGGCGGATCTTCGTTTCTTCCCCGCACAGTAGGAAAATCCAGACCCGGGGGTTTTATTTAAGGATTTTATTAAAATTTTGATATCTGGACACGTTTTATAAGGTTTATTGGTGCTCGTTTTCCACCGTTGATCGTGCGAGCCGATCTCATCCGACGGCCCATGTTTGTCCCGATCCCCAAACCTGATTTTGTGACCATTTTTTTCCAAAACAAAAGTTTTAAACCATTTCTCCATTTCGATTTGACTTTCCGCCTCCGCTCCTGACCGTCGATCTCTACGCAATCAAAGGCTCCAATTTAATTCCTCCCCCCATTTCCTTTTGACTCACTATAAATCAATCTCAACCATTGGATGATGCCATCCAATGGCTACACTCTCCCCACATATCCTCTGAAGCAGTAAGACTTATATATGCAGGATGTTATAATAATTGTTTGTGTTTTGCAAGGTTTAAATGATTTCTCCACTATGTCTAAAGAAAATTCAAAGGCAGAGGGTGACGATCCTCCCGCCTTCGTTTCATCAAAGGGAATCATTCGCAGGATTCAACTCCACGTTTCATCAATAATTCATGAAGCATTGATGCCACACGACCCTTATGTAGCCCTGCACACCAACAAACACAGTAAATCAGGCACAAATCAAAGAGTATCAGTGTCGAAGACAAGAACACACCAGAATAGAAGATTGAAGACAGATTTTCGAGGATTATGTGTAAGATGATTATCGAAAGCCTAATATCCTATTAAAACACAGTTAAAAGAAAAATCATAAAATTTCATCGGACAGAAAGCCCCCACCACCACAGCTAAGGCAAATCGATTCCTCCCAGCTACCACAAAGCCACTCGTGCCTCGAAGCATTCAATCAGAGGCTGAATTTATTGATCAAGACTAGATATCTGCCTCAAAACGCAGCTAGAGAGTAAATTCTGCAAGCAAATTTAATGACAAAATATTAGCAGAGTTACTTTGACATCACACAGAGCCTCAAAGGTCAAAAATAGCTCCCACGGAGCTTAAATATTTATGTAAATCATTTAATACAGAGGAAACCTATGTAAGCTTCTTCATCGAGCCCCAGAAAGGCCGAGAAGCCATTAAGACTGTATTAATTATAATTGGAGATCTTTTATTAGATCTCACCTCCTCATTCTTCTATAACTACTACTGTTGAAGATGAGAGAAGGGTTGGTTGATTTGGCTACTGAACATTGAAATGTAACTGAGCTTGAGACTTCTATCTGTAAATAGTGTTCACTAGCCCTTGGAGGTCTACTTGTGATAGATAAGTTAGACTAAGATGAGTAGATGATTACTAAACTAAAGCATTGGACTTAAAGCTATAACTGGTTTGGAGCATCAATACAAGCTGATTTATGGGATCCTGGTCTATGTTTACGGTGATGTTTTTCTCATTGTAACTTGTTATTTTGTTTTTATTTTCACCGTGTTTCATCTTCTATTATAAAGAATAGCATGCATGGAGTTAGGACCTACTGTATACCAGTACCCTTCTCTGACTGAAAATCTTTATCTTCATGTTTTCTCCCAATCTGTGTTATTTGGGAATGATTTAATTCAGTTTAAGCATAGGAATGTTGGTGTTCCCTCGTCTTATTGTCTTAGCTGAATATTATTCTTAAATGTTATGTTCAGTATTAGTTAAGTAGAGATGAACTAAGGAAGATATGGTTTGCCCTGGTCCTAGTTTTATCCCCAAAGACTGTCTGAATGTTTCCCTTGGAATGTGTTGAAAGCTAGCTAGTTTAGAAGTACTTACCAGATCTTAGACCATTCTTTGTTATCATTTATGTTTCCCCTGTTTTTAAATGTTTTCTATTGAAAGTGTATCAAAGGCTGGCTAGTTTAAAAGTACTTACCAGATCCTAGTTTACTTTCATTTCTTTCTTAAGTGTATGTTAAAATCTGGCTAGTTTCAAAGCACTTACCAGATCTTAGGCTGCTCTTTGTTCTTCATCTATTTAACTCCCCTTCTTGTTGTATCATTTCATTCCATAAATCAAACTTTAAAGAGATCCTTAGACATAGATGACTTGCCCCATGGACCACTCTTACCTCTTGTTGTTTCAATTAAATCCTATTATGACTCCATAGCCCAATGGACTAAAACCTGCAGTAATCAAGCTTCCTGGCCAAAGCTTATTCTATTTGCTTGCAACTTCTCACCTTTGAAACTCTTTGCATTTAGAACTTTCCACCTCAAAAAGTAATCATGATCAACTATCCAAAACAAAAAAAACCCTTGACCTTCATAATTAGCCTAATATCATTACCCAAAACTTCAAATACAAATCCATCTTTGCACTTATTGGAGAGATCCCTCTCTGAATTCAGGACAGCTAGATCCTAGAATCCCAAAGTGGTTGAAACGATGTTCTCCCTACAGTCGAACTTTTGCCAATCTTGTTGATTACAGCGAGCTAACAGATTGATTAAAATATTAAAATATTATATTAATATTATAATTTAAATTATATTAGAATTATAATTATAACATAACATTAATTATAGTCTTATAGATATAGTATATTTTAATTATGAATTCAAAATATACGTATAATGCACACCACGTGAGGGAGAGGAGGAGAGAAGTGGAGAGAATGGAGTGATAAGGGAGGAGGAGAGGTGAGTGAGAGTATGGAGGGATAAGGAGTGTTAATGGAGGAGAGAGTTAGGTGGAGGAATAAGTGGAGGGTGAGGTGAGTATGATGTGAGGGAGAGTAAGGTGGAGGTACAGGAGTCATAAGGAGAAACATAACTTTATATTAAAATCCTTTAACTCTTCACATGTTTTCCAAATCACATTGGAGTTCAACAAATTTAAAATGGACGTGTTTGAAGTGGTTTAGTGAAATGAAATATGCGATATTGTGATATTGCAATTTCACAATCACATTTTTTATTTCGACCTTTTTTAAATCGGGATTTTTTTTGAAGCAAGGATGTGTTGTCAAGTCGGGCTCACATGGGATTAACCTTCCTACAATTTAGACTTCAGCTATTTTGCAATTTTGGGGTTTTGGGTTTTCGAAATTTGTTTTAAAATAACAAGTTAGAGTAAATTTCCAAGATCTCGAAACATGTTTTCATCTATTGTGCAATTTATCTGGGTCATTTTGTAGGAGCATTAGTGAAAAATGAAAAAATTAGTCAAATTTAATTGAAAATTAATATTTACAATGAAGACTATTTTAATTGGGAAAAATTGAAATATCATACACTTTATACATTTTTTAACCCAAGCGAGAAAATCATCAAACTTCAAAGGAGTGTCATTTACAAACCATTCGACCAAATGAAGAGAAACAAGTATTGTTGGAAAGCTTATGAAAAACTAGATTCAATGAAAAAATCAAAATAGAAATCTCATAAAAAATGAAAAATGACAAAATTGCAAAATAATTAATTTAATCAAAATCATAAAAGCTTATTAGACAAAATAGAAAGGTTCTCCATTATATGAAGTAAAAATTCAAAAACGGGGGGTGTTGGGTTTTCCCTAAAACATGAAGAAAAGAGGAAATTTTGAAAAAAATAAAAAGATGGACCCACGACCTCTTGGTATGCAAAGATTAGCTACTACAAGATTTTGCTTGTGTGTGATAGGATCATAATAGGCTACTATAGGATCATAACATAGTAATATATGATTGATTCAACCTACTACAAGAAGCTAACAGAGAGCTACATGAAGGAAAATTTCACCCAAAATCACTGCTAGAGTGTTGGGAAGCAAGGAAATATTCAAAGGATATGTAAGTAAAAATAATTCTCTCCAAAATTTGGCATAAGCATTCCAAAAACACCTCATTCATTGAGAAAAAGTACTCTGTAAATTTACAGTTTGGATTCTAGTAAGAAAAAACAGTTGGATTGGATAAGCATTTTCTTAAGAATATCATGTGTTGAATAGGGCAAGGGTGCATGTTGAAATTTTTCTTTCCTCAACTTGAACACAAGACTGTCAAAAAAAATTTCCACTAGATGGGGTTCTTTGAAAAAATAAAGGGGTATGATTATGAACTTACATTGGAATTTAAGTCAACCGAAGGAATCTAAATGACCAAGAGTTTCTGACAATGGTAAGAGGATTGGAGATACATTTGAATGAAATTAATATCAACAGGATCACCATTTTACCTATAAAAGTGCATTGGGACAAAGAATATAGGAATGAGGAAATGAGTGCCAAGAAGTCCTTTTGAGATGGTAGAAGGGATGTGCATATGTTAGAGAAACATGTAGAACAACAGTTAAGAAGCATGAGGAGTAGGAAATGGAGCAACAAGGAAAAAATAAAGGAAGGAAGATGAGTAGGTTTCTCAAAGGATGAACAATAGTTTCAGGAGGGGCCTAATATGGGCCTCTAAATTAGACACAAATTAAGGTCCATCTAACCTTTATTAGGCACATAAATATTATATTAAATCTCTCCTTCTACACATAATAATTTTATTTTATTTTTTGCTTTAATATATTTTTATAAAGGTTTAGAGATAATTGCATATTATGTCCCTAATCTTATTTCTTTTTGCAAAATATTGAGAGAATATAGAGTAAATTCTGAATGAGATAATATAGTGACTTTATCCCTACTACAAGTGGATCAATAAATGAATAAAATATCATTAAATTATTTAAAAATTATGGATCTCCATTGATTGAGAGAATCTAGGAATGTGTTCCTTGTCAATAAATGAAGATTCTTACTATTGGGAACGAGATCCACTTTTTGAGGGGATTTTGGAGGGGAAAGTTGCCTCCTTTCTCGGAGGATTTTTCCCCATTCATTTTTATAAGTACCAATTCGAATTTTCCTATGGGAGCTTATAATTCTTAATTTTCTTCAAGAGAAAACTTGTTATTTAGTCATTCTACTTTTATTTCTAGCAGGGATGTACTTGGATTCATTCAAATAATGAAGTTTGGTGCCATTTTTAGCTTCTAAAGCTTGGTTTCCTTTTTAGGACTCTTATTATCTTTTGTAGTGTCCATCCCAGGAATGTCATATCCCTACTGAACATGTTATTTATTTCCTTTGAATTTCGTTTTCACTTGCATGTCTTATTTCTTCATTTAGTGTTCATGCTTCCTTTGTTGTAGGTTATATTTGTTAAATGATTGAAGTGGGATTTTTTGAATTTTATTTACAGAGTCACAAGAAAGATGCATCCTTAGAATAACTTTAGAGGTAATATTCATCATTGAGCTAGTTGGATTGGTTTATTAGTTCATAAATCTAGAAATTCAGGAAGTCTCTTGTAGAAAAATAGTAGTGATTTTCTGCTAAGTTTTAGAACATGTTAATGAGATTCTTTCGAGTTTATTCAACTTGGATTGAGTCATAAAAACATTAAATTTAATAAAAAAAAATTACCCCATAGCATTTTCACTTGATCAGGTTAGGTATTTAGTAGGTTAACAAGCTCACGGGTTCTTCAATTTCTATTTTTTGGAGTAGTAATTCTCTACTATTTTTTATCACCTGTTAAAAAGGGTATTTTTGAGTGATTCCACTTGGATTGCAGTCTTAGAACATCCTACGTAAAAAAAAATCACCTCATATAATTTTCATTCGATCTTCTTGGTCATTGAGTGAGATAAATTGGAGGATAGACTAGCTGGCAAACTAGGTATTTTAGGCTTAGCTAGTATGAAAAAATCATAATTGTTTTGTGGTGTGCAGGTACTAAAGTTGATTTTCAAGGTTAGCATTGTCATCTTACATTCCTCCTACCATCATCAGCCTCTTTCTCCTCACTACACAATTCCCTCAAGACTTTTCCACTGAAAGTACATTCCTGGGTCATTGAAGGACATCACGTGCATTTTGTTTTGTGCAAGATGGACCTTTGAGAGGTGCTAAGATTGGGAAAATCCTCATCCAGCCTTCATATACCTTCATCTACACTTTCCCACCTTTAGATCACCTTTTCCAGCCTAAAAATTCCCACGGATATAATCCTGTAGCAAAACATGGAAATCATGTAACATCTTATAGCAATCCTAGAACATCATGTAGCACCATGTAAACTTGGCCATATTTGCTCCAAAAACTTGATTTTTTCTTTTAGAATTGAATAATAACCCTTAGGCTTTGAAACCATGATTGAGGAAGAGCAAAGACCACTTAGGACTTTCCTTTTTACCATTGCAACACATTCCAACAATTAAGGGTTAGTAGATAGGTTCATGAATTGAATGACATAGTGATGATTTTCATGATTACTTTATGAAGCACCTAATGGACTATGTTACTATGTATAATCTCTTTTGAATGCAGTGATGGATATTTGGTTCATGCTCTTTATTTTATGCAATTAGAATAGGTTTTCCTTCCTTGTCTTTTGTTTCCTACAATAGGTTAAGATTTACATTTCAAGAATTTCCATTTCTGCAATTAGTTTAGGTTTTATTTCATGATATTTACTTCATTGCATCAGATCATTGAAATAAGTACACCTTGTATGTTGCACATATAGTTCCAACGCCTCTTAAGTTTGTACAAACATCGGGTTGATAATTCTCGTTGCAATGTTGAGACTCATCATTCGACATGCAACGAGTGTCCACCCTTTGAAATTTAACTAAACCCATAAGGATATAAGTTGAAAATACAATTAAAATGTAGTTTTCTTTATTTTCCTTTAAAAATTCAAAACCCTTGATTTATTATTTTTACTATTATTTTATTCTTTTCCTTATGATGCTCATGTTAGACCTCTACATTTCCCTAATGAATATGGTTTATATAGTAGTGAATTATAGTTTTTCATTCACAATTCATAGAAAATAGGGACATATTGAAATATAGAATTTTAAGATCACATTAGTAATGCATCCAGTCATAAGCTCTTTGTTCTTAGTGTCATCCAAATTTCGTGAAAATGAACACCATTATGTTTCTTAACTTACAATGATTATGAATTTATTAATTCAACAAACACAGAAGTAAACATTTTAGATGCAAAATGTAACATGTTAAGAAACATAGAACTCAGCCTTCACAAAAACTCTCTTTTCTTGTAGCTTCAAACAATAAGGTATCTTTCAACTCTACATGGTAGAAATTAAGGAAGTGGAGATAGTTCATCAACTAAAGGAATCCATGGACAAAGAGTAAACCTGTTTAATAATTTCACTATTCAATACTGTTGTTAAATAAAATACTTATAAGAATATATGAGATGTAGCAAACTCTCCTTTGATGTATTTGAGAGGGATTTATTTTTCCTTGGAATTTATGAAACAATCTTTTTCTAAATTCAATGTTACCTTAGCTATATAATATTCTTTTATTTTGTTTTAAATTGTTTTATTTTTAAATAATAGTAAAATATATATATATATATATATATATATATATATATATATATATATATATATATATATATATATATATTTGAAACCATTCATCACAATGACCATTAAACTTTTATTTAACTACATCTAATTATTAGATGCGTGACATTCACAATGAATGGGAAAGTACTACTCTCTAACCATGCAATACGAATTCAAGTTTACGTTGAAGCTCATTTTCAAGCCATGGTTGAACATTGAGAAAATATGGTGGCTTCATCACAAACTCCTATGTCGAATATTATGGTACATAAAATTTATCGATTCTGAACGTTGTTTTTTTCCTAAAAACCTTTCATGGTTTATACATATATAACAAGGGCAACTGGCGTTGCTGTAGTCCCTGCCGGCCTGCAATTTTTCTCCATGTCCAAATGTAGGTATGTATGGGATTAGGACTGACATTATTTGTTTCTTAACTGGATTTATATTGATTTAGAAATTATGGCTCTGAAACGGGTAATTTTTAAGTCGCACTTAAGGCCAATTTATCATAGTTCATATATTTTTTTTGGAATTCTTATTTACAGTGCTTGATATATATCTCGGAATAGATGTGTTAGTATTTAATGTTAATTTAATTTACCATATCAACGAGTAGAGAAGCGTAGCAGTATCTGTAGCAGTGTATTTCTGTTTGATGTTCACTGGAGGAGGCTACTAATGGCGGATTCCAAGAGGAAGTTTAAAGCAGAAATACAGCACTAGGCCAAGCCTTCCTCTGTGTTTCCCACTATCAGAATGACTTGCAATTGTCTTGCACGCACCTTGCTGATCAGATTTGCTGCTGTGAAGATAATTCCGGGTTTCGAATCATCGACCTGCCTTTTAATCTTTGCCTCTGTATTGGCGGTGGTGAGGATTACTTCGATGGAGAGGATGGCGAGGTAAATGCATGGAAGGGCGATGGAATCCGGGGAATCACCAACCTCACGCCGCGTTTTCGAATCTCCACACCATGCAGTCCGGCAGCGAGGGTTTTCACATTCTGGCAGAGGTTAGTAAAACCAAAAATTTTACTTATGTCATCAATTAAATGAATTAAATGCCCGGTCAACTATATAGTCCCATTGCCGTAGGCAGGGACTAATATATAGTGGACGAAAAAACCAAATATAATGAGGCGGGGGGCAAATTAATGAGGTTGGAAATTGAGATCGACTCTCGGACGTTATTATAAGTGTAAAATATGATATATGATAGTTATAATTATTTAGTTACATTTGGTGTAATTATATTTTTTCCTTGTTTCGAGAGTGTGTCTATAAATGAAGGTGATGAAAGCGTTAAGAGGTAAGGGAAAAATGTTTTCACCCCAACCATATCGATGTCCACTAGTGTAATAGATAATGAAAATCATATTTATATTTTGTAAAATCATTTATAAATAATGAAAATCATATTTATATTTTTTTAATTATATTTATATTTTATAAATTATTATTTATAAATAATAAATTTATTTTTATATTTTATAAAATATTTATATTTATATTAAATAGAAATTTCAACGTTGATTATATACATCCGTTGATTATATAAATGAGATCCAATTTATATGTCAATAATAACTAACCATATCACTTAAACTTATCTTTTTGTATTTGATATTTTTTTGACCTCTCGAAGCACTTGTATGCAATATGGAACATACACAAAATTCATGTATCTAGTTTTAATCAACAATAGAAGATCATCCATCAAATGAAGACATAAACATAATGAACATATCACTTAACATTTTTTCTTAAAGTAGGAAGCCGTGAAAGAAGTGATTGTATATAGCACGAGAATGTATATGGATGACAATATATTTTAATGGTTTATTTTATTAATATAATTTTTTTAATAGGATATGTGTTTTTTATGTTTCGTGTGCTTAATTTATATGTTTTATAATGATTATGTTAGTATTAATTTATTTTTTTATTATATATATATGTGTATGTATGTATGTATGTATGTATGTATGTATGTATGTATGTATGTATGTATGTATGTATGTATGGGATATGTGTTTTCCTATGTTTTGTGTGTTTAATTTATATGTTTTATAATGATTATGTTAGTATTTGTTATATTTCAGTAAAAAGATAAAGTATGATAAATTAAAATTGATGTATCATGTAAAGGGGAGGAGGGGCATATGAGATTTCATTTTTTTTTACATGGTTGGATTTTTTAGTAAAGAATAATTATTTTCCAAACTAAAAGTTCATTTCCATAATTTTCTTTTACTTTTTTAAATTCTCTTTTATGTCTATTTTTTACTTATTATCAATTTATTTATAAACTTATTAATATTATCTTAATATATTTATAGACTTATTAACATTATATTTTGATTTCTTACAATACTGGAAAGGAAAATATTATATTACTCTCATTTCAAATTTATTAAAACAAAAAATAATAGTAAATCATATTTTATATTTAAAGTAAACTTGAGAGATGTCTATCAATGTATGCTCCAAACATAGTGATTATCATCCTGTTATAGATATTATAATGTCAAAAATTGAACCTATCAGCTCTTCACAAAAAATGGTATCTCATACTATGTTATTGTAATTAAAAAAAAATAGAGTTTAATTTGTTTATGGGTGATTTATTGTTGGATTTTTGTATTGAAATTAAAAAGCTTGTGGCTTAGTTGGTGGATATATAACTAAAAAAATGACTAGTACATATTACAAGGCATCGTCTTTCATTCTTGAATTGAATATATTATTGTCATATTCTAGATTTAATAACCTTGCTTGATGGATGCTTGTCATATTCTATTTTTTTGGATTTATTTGTTAGATGTTATTTATTATGCATTTGTAAATCATTAGTATCATATTTGGTTAGCCTTTGTTCATATTTCTTATCATCTCATAGTTGTTGTTTTGAATAGTTGTGTGAAGTGTGCAAAAACCCCAAGGATATATCTATCATAGTGGGAATGTGATAATGCTTCAATGAAAATGTGAAGATGTGTTCTTTCATTCTTTCATTTTTATGAGAATTTTATTCTTATTTATAAAGCTATCATTTGTAAACACTTAGTAAAATAATGAGATAATATTTGGAAGCATAATTTATAGCACATCAAATTGAATGAACCAATAATTAACTTTTTTATTATATTCATTCAAACTAGAATTTATTTTCTTACTTTTCTTGTATGCATAGAATTTCTAAAGGATTTCTTTTTAGCTATCTTATTGTGTCTTATATCACTAGATGTACCTTTCAGTCAAATTAACGCACTTTTTTGGTATTTGTTGGTCATTAATAAAATTACTTATTTTATCTTTTCTCATCTAATTTTGCCTAACAATATGTGGTGCAATACTACCTCCTTATCTTTTGAGTTTCTAGAATTAATGTGCTTAAAACAAACCCATCTATTTTGTTGTTATAATCAAGTAAAAAAATTAGAATTTTGAGCTCTTGAATGAATCAAAATTATTGGTTTATTTTCATATTTATCTAATTTCTTTTACGTGACATATAACTATGATTTTACTTCATTGATAGGGAAAATCATTTCCTTATTAGACTAGTTGTTGGATCAAATATGTTGACTACTATATTGGATATATTTTCCAATATTGTGGGATTTAACCTCATATTTTGGATTTCACACCACTTTTGGTGAGGTTTCTTTGAGAAACCAAAAACCCCACTTTGTCCACTTGCTCTATGAAAAGGATGTCGAAGATGAGGGAATTGAAAGGGAATACTATTAGATCCCAAATCTTCATGAACTCCTGAAACAATTTGACTAAAGGAAGGGGAAGAATCCCATCTCACAAAGTTGATCATGGATGGCTATGTAGAAAAAACCATAAAATTTCAAAGAAATTATTTTCAATCTATAAAGTTTAAATTAAATATTATTTTTTTATATTTTTAATAATTAAATTAAAATATGAATTTTTGAAATATCATCTTTATGAATGTGAATCTTAATTTATATGGTAAAATGGATGTTAATATATATGTGTTTATAGATAAAATATGCACAGAATTGAAAAGAAGGAGTTGTAGCTCACAGGTGAGTACTGCACCTAGAGACTACACTCAGAACTGAGAGATCACTCTTGTACACTCTACCTTCATGAATGAAAGATTACATCATTAAGTACATTACTAGAAACCATGAAGTTGTGACCAAACCCCTAAATTCTAGGAAAAAATCCTAAACTAAGGAGATACATTACAACTTGTGTAACCTTTTCTCCATTACTACAAAAATATATAATTATTTTCAACTCCCCCCCTTAATGGAGAAAGGATTGTCCTAAACTCCTAGCATCCTTCTAAACAATTCAAACTTCACACATGCAAGAGGCTTTGTAAAAATATCAGCCTCATTGTCACAAGTTTTACAATATTCAACAATAATTTCTTTTGACTGTAGTTTCTCTCTGACAAAATGGAACTGAGTGTCTATATGTTTGGTGTTTTTATGGAACACTGGATTGTATGCTAATTTAATAGTGCTCTGGTTGTCGCTTTTGATGGAAGTAGAGTTCTGTTGTTCTTATCCTACATCATTGAGAAGCCTTCTCAACTAGATCACTTCACACGTTGCTACACACAATGCTTGATACTCAGCTTCACATGAAGACAATGCTACAATACTTTGCTTCTTGCTGCTCCATGCTATGACCCCGAATCCTATGCTGAATGCGTAACCTGTGATAGACCTTCGATCATCCAGGTTACCTGCCCAGTCTGAATCTGAAAAACCTGCTAGAATAACATCAGATGTGTCAGTGTATAAAGTGCCATAATTAACAGTACCACAAAGATACCTCAACACGCTTTTTGCTGCTACCTAATGACTTTCAAGCGGTTTTGCCATGAATTGGCTAAACACACTAACAAAGTATGCCAAGTCTGGTCTGGTTGTTGTGAGATATATCAAACTGCCAACCAGTTGTCTGTACATCATGGCGTCCACCTCCTTAGTACCATCATCACTAAACAACTTCAAATTCTGCTGCAAAGGTGTCACTGCTGACCTACACTGATCCATGCCAAAATTTTCCAACAGATTTTTGACATACTTCCCTTGGGTAAGAAAAGTTTGCCCAGTATCTCTCCATACTTCTAATCCCAGACAGTAATGGAGACTTCCGATATCTTTAATTTCAAAAACTTGTGCCATAAGACTTTTAATTTCTCTGATTAAATTATATTCATTTCCTATTATAATCATGTCATCTACATACAAGGAAATCAAAATAATCTGCCCTTGCTTATTGTACTTGGTATACAAATTTGGGTCATTTAAACTCCTATGAAAACCATGCTCTAAAAAGAAAGAATCAATCTTTTCGTACCAAGACCTGGGTGCTTTATTTAAGCCATATAGTGCCTTTTTCAACCTGCAAACAAGATGTTCCTGCCCCTGCTTTACAAACCCTTCTGGTTGTACTAAGTAAATTTCTTCTTTTAATTCACCATCTAAAAATGCAGATTTGACATCAAAGCATAGTCTTTCAATCTTAATGGTTTTTTAGTCTTCATACCTGATCTCCTTGGTAGGGGACTTACCTCAAATTTGTTTTCTTCAGATCTAATTGGGCTTGCATTATCACCTTCTTCTTGTTCTTCTTTCTGCTCATGTTTCTGCTCCTGCTCTCTTTCATCCTCGTTGCTTTCATCCATCAACAATGGAATGTGCCAATCATCACCAATGTCATCTTTCCCGTCTTGAACCTGTTCATGAAACACTACATCCCTGCTTGTAAATATCTTATGAGACTCAGGATTGAACAACTTATATGCCTTAAATTTTGTGCCATAACCAAAAAAGATGCATTTAACAGCTTTAGGGTCTAATTTCTTCTTATCAGCTTTGGGTATATGGGCAAATGATTTTGACCCAAATACTCTTAGATGATTTACTGCTGGTTTGAGTCCATATAGAGCTTCAAAAGGGGTTTTGAAGCCAAGATACCTGGTAGGACTTCTGTTCTTCAAATATACAACAGTATTAATAGCCTCTCCCCAAAAACTATTAGATAGACCCTTACCTTATAACATGCTCCTTGCGCACTCCACTAAGGTTCTGTTCTTGCGCTCTGCCATTCCATTCTTCTGTGGTGTGTGTGGCACTGTAAACTATTGTACAATCCCGTGAGATTTGCAGAATTTCATGAATTCCCCTAACTTGTATTCTCCCCCTTGATCAGATTGGAGAATTTTTATGCTCTTTCCAAACTGTTTTTCCACCAAGGTTTTAAATTCTATAAAGCACTGGAAAGTCTGACTTTTTCTACTCAGAAAATAAACCCATGAATATCTAGTGCAGTCATCAGTAAATAACAGAAAGTAATATGCTCCACCTAGCGACCTTGTCTGCATAGGTCCGCATATATCAGTGTGCACTAGTTCTAAAACATTTATTTCCTTCCTTATATCATGCACAGGAAACTATTCTCTATGCATTTTACCTAAGGAACATCCATCACAATTTAACTGAGTATTATGAAAGACAGGGAGTCCCACAACCATACCTTTTCTCTGCAATAACATGAGGTCCTGCAAATTCAAATGACCGAATCTCTGATGCCAGAGTTGTTCGGCTGTCAATCCACTTGCAACCATGGCTCGCTTTGGTATACTCTTTACATCCAGTCTGTATAGGCTTCCAACGTGCACGCCTGTTGCAACTATTTATTTCCTACAATCCTTTATGACACAATGAGTCTTGAAGAAATCGACTTGCATATCTTAATCAGTTATCATGGATACAGATATCAGATTTTTCTTAATTCCAGGTACATATAAAACATTTTTAAGATGAATGATTTTACCATTTGGTAACTTGACTGAAATATCCGCATAGCCTCTAATCTCGTATCCACTATCATCTCCTAAATAAATCTTTGATCCATATATACTTTCTTCAAGATTTTCAAAAAATTCCTTTTTACCTGTGATGTGAGAGGATGCACCGGAATCGACATACCAGATGTTGTCCTCATTGGATGCTGAAAGGGCACAATTAGCTGTGAACAGTCGAAATTCGTGAGTGAAATCTTCATCTTCTTCAACATCTTCTTCAATGAAATATCCTCTGTGCTTTGCGTTTGCCAATTTTTTCTTTGCATCATCTGCCTACTTCTTAAAGCATTCATTCTATATATGACCCTTCTTTCCACAATAATAACATTTCTTGACAGGATGATTTACAAGCATACCTTTATACGGACTCTTCTGCGATGTATCTCTTCTCTACTGCAGTTGCGACTGTGATTGTTGTTGTGGCTGCTTCCCTCTGAATGATCATCATTTCACCATTAGAGAAAGATCATCACTCTGGGGTTTCAAGTTCTGTCGCCGCTCCTCTTCTTGCAGCAAGATCCCTATCAAATCTTCAAATGTAGGCACTTTCTCTCTTGCCGCCAATCCAGTGATGAACATTTGAAATTCATCTCGCATCCCGTTCAGTGTGATTGTGACGAGATCAGAGTCAGACACCTTCTCCCCGATGTCCCCTAATCCTTATTTCACATCTCTGATTCGTGCGATGAATGTAGCAGCAGTCTCAATTTCGTCCATCTTCATTGAGAACAACTTACTTTTGAGTGCCATAATTCGACTTGTATTCTGGGTCTGATACATCCTTTTGATGGTCGTCCAAATCTCCGTGGATGTTTTAAAATCTCTGATGTGAGGGATAATGTTGTCCTTCACGGACATCTTCAGCAAAAATTTCACCTTGTTTTCTTGTTTATCCCATTCTTTCTCTTGTGTCCCTGTGTTTGAATTCGGCCTCTGCTCATCACCTGTAACTATCGACCATGCATTCGCACCCTCAAGCAAGGTCTGAATCTTAAACTTCCAGTTTGTGAAGTTAGATCCATCGAGTTTTCCAAACTCGTGGATATAAGATTCCATCATATTACTCATTCTGAACTGATTTACAAATAAATGAATCTACCCAACTGATTCAGAGAAAAAAAAATTAATACATGTCAGATCTTGTTCACCCGATCTGCCATTGCTCTACCACTGATCTGCTAGTCTCCTGAACCACCCACTGTATCTTCGATTCAGATCTAGCAATATCTGACAAACCTGAAAAATCAATCTTGCTCCGATGAGAAAATCCGTTGTTTTCCAATACAGCCACAAAAATGATCGGATCAAATCTGATCCGGTCTGCCTTTCCCGGATAGATCCGCAACTTCTCCGATCTGCACCTCTCGCAAATCGTCCAGCGAAGATGAGGCTTCCCGCGGATCCCCTTGAAGGTGATTTGGCACCCTCCCAAGTGAAAAATCCGCGCCTAGATGAAATCAATGCAAGGAAAATCAGTTGGTGCGATTTTTCCGTGCGATTCCATGCCAATCTAGTATTTTGGCGCGGTCGCGCGACTATGGCATGACAGACGCACCAGTTGTGCTTCCTAGCACGACTGTCAGCGCGAAAAGCGTGCCAACCCCCTTCTGCTCAGAAAATTAAAAAATCATCTGAGTCTGTGAGCCAGGTGTTACTGCAGTCCACCTACTCGGTCGAGCACAAAGCTCTGTGAGCACACAGCTCTCGTGTACACACGGCCACAAAGGCACCTCAAGCCACTAAGGCGATTCTGCCACAAAGGCAAACTGGCCACAAAGGCACTCCAGCCACAAAGGCGATAAAAGATCAGGCTCACCCAATCTGAGCTCTGATACCAAGATAAAATATGCACAGAATTGAAAAGAAGGAGTTGTAGCTCGCAGGTGAGTACTGCACCTGGAGACTACACTCAGAACTGAGAGATCACTCTCGTACACTCTACCTTCATGAATGAAAGATTACATCATTAAGTACATTACTAGAAACCAGGAAGTTGCAACCAAACCCCTAAATTCTAAGAACAAATCCTAAACTAAGGAGATACGTTACAACTTGTGTAACCTTTTCTCCATTAATACAAAATAATATAATTATTTTCAACTTTTATTAATTAAATTAAACATGAAGTTTAAAATATTAAGATTACAAATATGAATTGTCATTATTTAAATTTCTTTTAATGTAATAGGTATATTATGATTTTTTTCCCAAAAAAATATTGCAATTTTATTAATAAAACAAATATTACAATAAAATTATTATTATTATTATTTCTTCTAATAATATCTCCTTCATACTAAATTCTAAAATCTGTATTATATTAATTTATTCAGTTATAAAATATAATATACATTTAATATGAAGAAGAAATTGCAGTGTTATTGTTTATTATTTAATCAAAATTTAATATAAAATTATATTAATTTTATATTAAATGGCTTAATATCTATTATAATTTATATCATATTTTATTTGTTTTGTATTATTTAAATTTTTTTTAAATAGAAACTTAAATTGAAGAAGCGGGAACTTTTTAAAAACCAACCATGAATGGAAACAATGAATTTGTAATATAAAAAAAATCCCGAGGATTTATATGACGATAAAATAAGATAACTAAGTGGTCATGATCTAAGGGGACGTTGGAGGGTGTTACGGATTGAATCTCCATTAATTTTGAGTAGTAATCAACCATATATTAATGTTAATCTCTTATTTAAGCATGATTCATACCATTTCTTGAATCGACCACCCTAATTCTTGTTGCATTAGGGTCGTATGGTGCGTTAAAAACTGGAGGTGTGAGATTCGTACCATTTCCACTGCCATTGGATGAGGTCCTTGAGTGTTAGTAAAATTATAAAACTCCTCTGACATTTGTTCCAAGGAAAAGCAACATGTATCCCTTATAATATCATGTGCCTTCTCTTTATGTTTAATTCAATGTATCTCCACCCATTTGTCATATACTTCGCAATAATTGGTCGTGAAATAATAAATTAATTTAAGATCTTCATTTTAAAATTGGGGAAGTTTGGGACTAGATATTCATGTTCTATGTTTTTTTTATATCCCTAAGTGGACGCAACACGTGAGTGCGATTTGTGAGGCTCCATTATTATTTTGGTAATTGAGTTGTTGAAAGAAGTTCCGACAACTTACAAATGTTGCAAAACGACCAGGATCTACGGTGATTTTGGTAGTTGTTAGAAAGAAGTTTTCACAATATAGTCGCAATTACTTGAAACCACATGATGAATGGATTGAAACCACTTGAGTAGTGTATATTCGCAATACACTACTCACATCATATTGTAAGACACGTTCCAAATATGCTATATTATTGCAGGTGTAGTATATCATGTTCAATATTTTATTTTAGAGTAAACTATCATATTGGGAAAAAATAAAACTAATCATTTTTTTTTTTAAATAGAATAAAAATAAAAAATTATTTGTTTTAAATTTATTAATTATTATTATTATTATTATAAATTTCAATTATTAAACTAAATTTATTTCGAAAGATATTTTCTAAAATAAATTTAAATTACCTTATCTTAAAATAAGTTTGCTTCCTAATTCACTTGCCTTATGTTTAATTTTTCCTTTTAATCTAGAATTTCACCAAGTATTTTTATGACAAATTAGTAAGAAGATACCGTGACGAAATACTGGAATATATATAGTTAAATACATTATAGTTAGTATAAATTTATTTTAATTTCCAAATTAATTTGTAGTATAAGTAATATAGATGGCTTTAGTCGATGAGGGTTAATTAGTGATTATTATATTATTAAATTATTGATGCTTGGGATTAATGAAGTTAACAATAGGAGAAATTACCTAATCAAGGTCTCAATTAGACTTATACTCATTTGGGATAGAAATCCTCACAAGTATGTGGGCTTAGTTGTCACCAAAGGAAGTTGCTCCCATGAAAGAGACTTTTTAAAATGTAATTTAATGGAAGAAGGATGTAATAAAATAATAAATTATATTCTAATAATAATTATTGTGAAATAAACTAATTATTCTAAGTATTACTTTTAATTTCTTATCTCTAGAACTAACTATTATTGTGTATGAATGAATAAGAACTATAATTGGCTAAGATACAAATCATTAAAATAAAAAGTATAGAACCAAATGTAAGTACATTCACACATAAAATAGTTCAAATGGAAATTAAAATATTTCTACAGTGTTCAAACAAATTTATTTTACTTAATCAATTATTAAAGTTTTGCAATAATCAACGAAAAATGACAATGCAATCACTAATTATACAATTATAAAATATTAATCCTTTAAACAAAATTAAATGATATTTTGTTGACAACATGAAATACATAAGCCACAATACCACATTTCACCTCAAGGAATTGCATAATTACACCTTTGTTGGCTCTTTATATTTTCTCAAAATGAAGATTTACAATAATGCAATAGCTTATTTTTTCAAAAATTTAGAATCCTTTTATAGTCCTCACGGATTTCCTTAAATACTATTGCAAAATATTCAAATAAACATGATTACATTTTCGTATAACATAAGTAAAATACAAAATACAATGGATAAGTCATTGAAACAACAAGCTAGGAAAGTGAACTAGTTGTGGATGGTTGTTGAAGTGGAGGCTTTCATGTGCATTTTCCATTGTGAGTGAATCTTAAGGATATGGGAGATCATGTTTGGTGGATTGCAATGAATATTGAATTGAAATTCATAAACTTGAATTTCTAAAGGTGGAAGGTCTTGTTGAATCCTTGAACCAATTTTTTTGATCAATAGGAAGTATCTTTGCAGTTTTTCCAAAATCCATGAGATAGCTTCAGGATTTATCTTCTCCACTTTCTTTTTATTGAAAATCCTGTCAATAGCTCTTATGAACTAGCAATGTAATCGCCTACATTGGTTGCTTTGTCTGTAAATGGGGCATTGAGTAAGGAAACTTCTTTTATCACTTGAATGGTTGAGTTGAAAATGGAAGTAATGAATTATTCAACCTTCTTCACCAAATCATTTGAATTTCTTAAATTCTTCTTCTAGTAATTGAAAGAAACTTAACCTTTGATTCTATCAGTGTTTGAGAGTGTGAGCAGGATGTATGGAAGTGCCTTGGCCATGCATAACAAATATATCAACTCTCGGAAGAAATCTTTAGCTTAAATGAGCTATGTAGTGTTATTTTCAACCTCATTGAAAAATACCTTAATTAAGTTATGTTGAGTTTGCAATAAGCTTATATTTTCTACAGAAATACTCCTAAACCTGTAAGGGTTCTCCATTAATATGTAAAGCATTATTTTTAAATTTCCCAAGGCTAATGGTATTTCTAGTGAGCTCGTTTACTTGTTTCAAATATGCAATCTGTGCATCTGTCTTTTGCTACAAGTTGGTGAAAGTGTGTTGTACATTTTCTAGGTTGGCTTTCAATAGGTTTTCTAAGTTCTTCATCTATTGAATGTGTTTTTATTATTCTTCTGAGAGCTTGATTCTAATTTTCTCATTGATCTAAGATGGATTTTGATCCAATTTTCCTTCAAGGTCAATGATTGTTTTATTTCTCTAACTATAAATCTCAATGATATTTTTTACTGACTAGATATTTTCATTTTCAAACACTCCCATTGAATTTGGTAGCTCTTTAGCCAATTGTTCATCAGTATGCTTAGATCCATCATAGATAATTCTCTGTTGGACTGGAGAAACATTGGTATGTGATTTATTTATCCTCTTGACTCTACCCTTTATGATAACTCTCTTCTTAATATTGAAGCAATCGATGGGAAGATTTTTTTCTTCCTTAATTTATGAAAGATAATGGACATAGAGAACATTTAGGGAAGACATGCTTGGAATAGATGGAATGGAGGTTTTAGAAACTACCCCAGATGTAAATAGTGTTGTAGCATGTTCATCTTGATGATGTTTGTTGGGGGTTTCAAATCCTAGAGGCATTGTTTCAGAACTCTCTGGTACAATATTTAGAGGGTTTTTTCCTTTGTTTTTTCTCTTTGTCTTATGACACGGTAAATTTTGTTTCCATGTTTATTTTTGTATGAGATTCATGATGTGGAAGATTTCTTTCCCCCTATTACGCCTTTGCTTATATTGGATGTAGTAGAGGGAGGACAACCTGCTAGAATGAAGTTTCTACAATATGCATTTCATTATTTTCCTACAAAATAGATGGTAAATATATTTTTATCATATTCCTAAAACTCTAAAATTCAGCTTATAAATTTGTGGGAATTTGTTGGAATTTTTTAATAACTTGTTGAAATGATTAGACACCTTTGAATAGGTCATCATAGAAACATTCCTCATTAGTATACTTTCTATTTCCTAAATGTGAGAAATTTTGGACACATCCCTTTCATGTCTATGCTTTTTTAGATCAAAATAAGATAGCTTCATTTTTTTTAAAGCTTTAGCATCTAGCTTAGATTAATGGATATTAACTAGTCAATATAAACTAATATATAGGAAAATAAGGCCATATATTTTTAGGAGAAAGGTGTAAATCCCTTGCCACACCTATGAATATGATTACATACCTGATTTCCTTTCATATGAGCCTATTGGGGATGGGAAAAACAATATGAGGAGACAAAAAACCATAAATTTTGACATATGAGAAGACCTCCTCAATGTACCAGTCACCAATTCTCTTCAAACCTTGAATAGCTTCATCGGTTATTTTGGGAGGCGCAGAGTCAAAGAATTTCTCATAGAGAGGAATCATGACAAAATGAAATATTTCATAATAGAAATAATTTGAGTTATCATCCCATAGTTGGTAATGATACATATGTATGGGTTGAGGAGAGCTATAAGTCCATTTCCAACCCATTTTTTGAAAATGAGTATGAAGGCACATGGCATCCATAGTGTAGGCAAACATGAAAAATGGAGGGGTAGTCCCATCTATTCTCTATATGAGGTAGCAATCAATCCAATTGCAAATATTGTTTTAGATAAAGTTTTCCCAATTGAAAAAATAACTAGTACCACTAAGGGCCTGATGGATAAGAGGGGTCTAGTATAACTTAGAGTGATTGGGACCCTCTTCCCCAAATAACGTGCATATATTGATGGAAACATACTATTATAAATTATTGCAGAAATAATAAACAATTTATTGAGAGGAATAAACATAAAAGGCCAACAACAAATCATAAACATAAACACAGATGTTTATCTGAGAAAACCCCAAATCCGGGGCAAAACCCAACCAATGAAATTTCATTAAGCATTGGCCAAAACCTTGGCCAATCCAGCCAAGTGAGTCTTCACTGCTCACCTCCAAGCCTACCTTACAATGAAGTCTTCCCAGCCTTTTATAGGCTCCATTACATGCAATACCATGGGCTGAAAAACCATGGGTGCACAATACCATATGCCCCAAAACCACTACTATTTACCCTAGTCAACATTGACTCTATCCCGAGTCAGGTTTACCTAAAAATTTCCCCCTTAAACTTGACTTGGGGATTATTGACTAAATCCAGCCAAAACTGAAAACTGAGACAACCCCACTCACTGTAGCCCTTTCCCCCCTCAAATTTTTTTTATCCAGGGTAATTGTTAACTTGAAATCCCCTCTATCACCTAGGTCTAACCCAACTTTATCAGTAATTATCCAGGGGTACGCATGCCATACCAGGTCTTACAGCAATATGCCCATTTACATGCAAAATTTAACTCCATTATAATTTTTTTTTGTTTCATTACTGTGGTGTTTGTGCATATGACATCAATGTCCATATAAAAATAACCCATCTACCGGATTACATGGGTCACCAGCCGCTGTAACCCCTAGTCCTCTAGGAGTTCTCTTCACATATATGGTTCATTAATTAATTAATCCACATGCACATATCCTCTCTCACTTTAACAAGCTCTCTTCGATCTATATTTCTTCAGGGCTATGATATGCACCTACGTAATGTCCATTATAGAAGTCTGAACATAAACATTGAAATGAAGCTCGCCTCTAACAATGTAGCCTTGAATCTTCTTTCCACACCGGTTTTCTATCAAAATCGACCTTCAATACACTAGAAGGCATACAAAATTATAGCCTTTCTCCTTTTGGTGGTTTTACCATGCAGCAAAGAAATTTCATTTCCATCTCAACGTGCTCATACACATTATGATAGTGAGAGCACTCCTCCAATGGCTTATGTAGATATCAATTCTCCTCTACAACACCATGCTCCGTATGGAGAGATCTGCAAAAGGCTTCATTAATTTCTGCATTTATTTCTCCATTCACCAGGACAATAAAACCCTTGCCTCTAATACCATTTGTTAGAAATTACTGCAAAAATAATAAACAATTTATTGAGAGGAATAAACATAAAAGGCCAGCAACAAATCATAAACATAAACACAAATGATTATCTGGGAAAACCCCAAATCTGGCGCAAAACCCAACCAATGAAATTTCATTAAGCATTGGCCAAAACCCTGGCCAATCCAGCCAAGTGAGCCTTCACCACTCACCTCATCACCTACCTTACAATGAAGTCTTCCTGACCTTTTATAGGCTCCATTACATGCAATACCACATGCTGAAAAACCATGGGTGCACAATACCATGTGCCCCAAAACCACTACTATCTACCCTAGTCAACATTGACTCTATCTCGAGTCAAGTTTACCTAACACATACTAGGGGCCATGATTATAGGTAGTGATTGCATACATTTTGTATCTTCCTTCTCTACATTTATTTTCATCATGCCATCATTCCTTAATAAGCTTGGCCATACATTGATTTTATTACACACATTATTCATGAAATTTCTATAGAAATGCAAAATTATAAAGAATTTCTAGTTTAGGCAATCTATACATACTCTGGAGGTCTTCTGACCTGAAAGAGCTGATAATGATTTTTTTTCTATTGATGATTTGAAATGTCTGTATTAGTTTTGTTGTGCTAAGGGTCTTTCAGTTTTAAAAACATGTGCATAATTGGTTCATTAGTTTGCCTAAGGATTAAGGAGTTTTTCCATGAATTATAGATGAACTTTAGTGAATTAGAAGCATAAAATAATTTTAAATAAAATTGACCAACAATGTAAAATAGAGAAATAAGTCACCACATGAAGTTTACACAACAGGCTTGATGAAGCAGTTCACCCCTCATGGGCTACATCTGTTGGTCCAGCTCGTAATGGCTTGTCCATATTTCATTATGCCCAAAATTTTTCTATTACATGTAGTTACATTGCTATAATAGTTGTTTTCTCTGCACCAATGGCTTTAGAATGCTCCAATTAGTCAAGAATGACTCTTCATTCGCTCAGAATGGTTGAAAATTGAGCCTCCTACACCTTTTCCCAATATCTCCTAGGAAAACTCAGCTAAATGTGGAGAACTCCAGTTAACTGCAGTTAAATTAGGGCTGACCGAAAAATTTGGCATGCCCGTATCCCCTTTTCCTAATAAGTTGCGCCTTAAATATTATGGTTAGGGCAGTGGCCACATGTTCACCCCTAACTTTTAGTGGTCTTGACGGTTAGCAGGACCTCTGCTCGAAACTGCAGTTTACCATATACCATGGACCTGTGGGTTATGGACCCACGTATACAGTCAAAAGCTCATAACAACAGAATCCTTTAACAGATATTTGCAGTTTCAAAACAAATTTCAATCCTATTATAGGCTCATCGGAGATCGGAAGACATACGACTTCGCAATTGCATGTCACTAATTATAACTCATACCCTTAACGGTTTTAAACAATGCAACTGTCGACGTGAAGTTGCAATGAGTTGCTGCATCGCAACATCGCAATTTTAACCTTTTATTGCACTTCGGCCTCCTGCAGATTTAACATGCCGCTGCTAATGATAAATCATAAATCATGCGAAGTGCGCATTGCTGACACGTGGTCACACCATTGCATCGCAGTATAAATAACATAACCTATGATGAGTTAACCGTAAACTTGAACTCCGCCGATGTGCAATATGCGCACGGTCACTCCACCCTACACATGTCCCATCTCAATCGCATTGCAAGATATATATCTTAACTTGCAATGAATGAATGGTAAACATAACAATCTTCGATGCGATGTACACTCATCTATCTGTCCTCATTGTCGTTTCATTTTCTTCATTCTACAATTTCAACTTACTACACATTCCACCTGTGCAATTCATCTATTGATGGATTCTACCATATTCGATCAGAACGCAATATCTTCCTCATATGACATCGGTTTTTCGAACCGTTCACGGTGCCAGAATTAGGAAGACGAGATCTATGCAACCATCCTAGTTTCAATCCAATCATGTAACTCTAAATTTTGAGAAATATTTATGAACTCTTGATCATTCCTCCCCATTGGGAAGCTTTTAGACACAAAAATACTTGATTACTTGTTCAATAGATGAGGGTACAAATCCCTCACCTTTCCAATATCCATCCATTTTTCCTTTCTCGGTTTAGTGCCTTTGAGCCCAACTCGAAGGTATTCAACACTTCCCCTCTTTAATGCTCTTGTCCTCCTGTCAAGAATTGTATCTTCTTTGAGCTCATCCAAAAATTCTGACCAGAAATATTAAATAGAAGGTAGCTAAATTTCACTTCCTTGATCATCGATCAAGGAGGCTCATACAAGCGTCAGTTTTCAACATTAACAATTGAATACATTTGCATGTAAGAAGCAAATCAAGTTGGATGCATTATTACCAACTTTTTTTATTATCTTGAAAGGACCATAGTGAATGGGTTTGAGTTTTTTACCTTCCCCTTGCATCCTTTCTTTTCTAATGTGAAACCATACCTCATCTCCCTCTTGAAACTTGTGATCAACCCGGTGTTTTTCATGCCTCTCTTTTTATTTTATTTGACTTTTCTCAAGTTGTTCTTGAACTTGTTGAGGTATCATCTGAATTTTCTCAATGAACTTTTGAGCCTTATCAATATCACTATGGCCATCAATTGCAACATTCTTCCAAAATGAAATCTGATGGCAATTTTGGAAAATACCCAAAGCATGCTTCAAAATGTGAGGTTTGTGTTGAAGCGTGCTTTGCCCGGTTGTTAGCGTGTTGAATGTAATGCAGTTGTTCATCCCACAACTTAGGATGTTTGCTGCAATATCCTCTCAATAGATGCACAATTGTTCGGTTCACCACTTTGGTTTGTCCATATGTTTGTGGATGAAAAGAAGTACTATTTTTCAATTTGTGTCCATCATTCTCCATAGATTTGACCAAAAATTCCGAATGAACCTAGAATCCTTATCACTAACAATAGAAGTGGGAAATACAAAATGAACCCAAAAATTTTGAAAATCAAGTTCATTAGTATGTTTAGTAGTAACGGTCTTCTTAAATGGCATAAGTATACACATTTTACTAAATCTATCCACAACTACAAAAGGATAATCATGTTTCTTTCTTGAAATAGGTAGACCTCCAACAAAGTTCACGAAGACGCTCTCCCATGGCTTTGATGGTACCGGTAGTGGCGTGTACAATCCAAGCTTCCTACTACTAGGATTACTTGTTGCACATATAGAAAAACCTCTTATAAAACGTGACACATTATCTATCATGCGAGGCCAATAACAATACCTCTGTAGATGCGCCACTATTTTGCTTAACCTAAAGTGTCTAGAAATAAGAGAAGAATGAGCTTCTTGCATGACAGTTAACCTCTCTCCTTATGGAATAAATAGCTTTCCCAAATGAAACAACAAATTGTTATGCATGTGATAATCTCTTACTTCAACTTGATTCCCTTCAGTCAAACTAGCATACACATCTTTGAAATCAGCGTCATGTGCATATTGTTCTATGTAACTCTCATGTACAACAGAATCATTTTTGAGTAAAGTAGAAGCACTAATGATTGGTCTCGAAATAATTTATTCAACTTTACTGAATATACCTTTTTTTTACCTTATAAACAAGTGAAATTGTTGAAGAAATCTGATCCGCCTGAAATGTCTTGATTGCTCCAATTTTTTTTGTGAATACAAGTACTAGAATGGTTGGTGATCGTTGTGTACAATAGTCTCTTTACCCATCAAGTAGTTTTTCCACTTCTTGAAACTTTGTACCAACGCATTTATTTCTTTGTCGTATGTAGGATAATTAGTGACAGCACCATTAAAAGTTTCCAAATGAAAGCCGATAGGATTACCATGCTGCAAAAGGACTCCTCCCATGGCATAGTCATTAGCATCGGTTTGTATCTTGAATGGCTATCTCAAATTTGGTAGTGCAAGGAATGGAACTGAACTGATCGAAAGCTTGTTTTCATTTGTCTCCCCATTGGAAGCCTTTCTTCACACTTGTCACTGCATGCATAGGAGCTATGATGGAAGAAAAGTTAGCAATAAATTTTCTCCAATATTGAGCTGCACCTAAGAAACTTCTTACCTCGGTAACTGTTTTCGGTGTGGGCCAATTCAAAATGGCCTCCACTTTAGAAGGATCAATCCTCAATTCTCCTCCTCCTACAATATGTCCCAAATAGACCAAATAAGTCTTTCCAAACTCACATTTTGACATCTTAAGAAACAATTTCTCTTTCTTCAAAATATCAAGCACTCTATTTACATGCAAGACATGATCTTCTCTTGTTTTGCTGAAAATAAAAATGTCATCGAAGTACACAATAATAAATTCATCAAGGAATGGTCGCAAAAGATTATCCATAACCTGCATAAAAGTTTCTGATGCATTACATAAACCAAAAGGAATAACTAGCCACTCAAAGAGTCCTTGTTTAGTTTTGAATGCAGTTTTCTAGATATCACTTTCTACAATTCTTACTTGATGATATCCACTTCATAAATATAACTTAGTGAAAAACTTTTCTTCTTTTAGCTGATCAAGAAAATCATCTATTCTTCGGAGTGGGTAACGATTTTTTACCTTAATTTTGTTCAAAGCTTGAAAATCTACACACATGCACCAAGTACCATCTTTCTTTGGTATCAAGACTATGGGTGAACCGCATGGCGAGGCGCTTGCCCTTATGATATCTTTGTCCAGCATCTCTTTGATTTGACTCTTTATTTCATCATTCTCCATTATTGACATGCAATACGTACTGATGTTTGGAAGAGGAAAGTCCTGTTTCAACTTAATCTCATGTTGAATTTCCCTTTTTG
This sequence comes from Pinus albicaulis, assembly GCA_034641835.2. Classification (NCBI taxonomy): domain Eukaryota; kingdom Viridiplantae; phylum Streptophyta; class Pinopsida; order Pinales; family Pinaceae; genus Pinus; species Pinus albicaulis. The sequence continues at coordinate 1,030,445,279 of CM076581.1, read as the reverse complement.
GAGGTGTTGTGGATCATTATCTGCATATCCTTTTTATATTTTATTTTCGAAAATATAACAAAAAAATTAAAAAAAAATAAAAATTCGAAAATATGCTATAGTATGAAGTTATTAATACTTTAGCATATAAAAAAAATGCAATGTATTTCGAATTTTTTATGAACATAAAGTGGTCATGAGTTTTAGTTCAATATGTATGATTTCAAGATTAAGCCCCGAGCAGCTTCCCGAGCGGAAGTCGTGATCACAGAAAAGGGCTTACAGATAAGCTATTGCGGGGGGAGACTTAGCCCGATGGTTATCAAATCCCGACCCCCCGTAGTTGACTAGTCAGATCTTGGTTTTGCCGTGATCAACGGCCTGGATTTATTATGGGGGGTATGGGTTAAAGTTTTCCACCGTACTCACAGACCCCTCGTAATGACGTCATCAGCTGAGGTGGAAAGCAGCTGTCATCCGCTCTCAACTGTTTTTCCACGTCATTCCAACATTTATTACGGATTCCCGTAGCCGATTAAAGGGGTTTTCTGTCCCGTTGTTGTCTATTTGTGACTGTTCGCCATTTTTAACCGTGTCCCGCCACCTTTGCATTATCCATTACCCCACGAATTGCTTTCAAGTTCCTGTCAGTCATGGCAAAACGAACATCTTTGGCTGGTTCATCAAACCTCAGTCCCCTCCTGGATAGTGAAAAGGATATTCATGATACTGCGTCGTCCTTCAATCATCCCCTACTGCATTACCAAGTAACCCTAAACATTGACAAATCCCCTGTGTTCTCTGCTATGAAAATTTCTGGTGTGTTGTCCGCCTGTGTTCCAAAAAATCACTTCTTCCCCGAGTTCATCTCATGGTTAGTTTCATCTATGTACCCTGGAAAGTGCTTCGTCATGAATTCTCAGGGGGAAAATGTCTTGCAGGTATCAACACAATTAATGCGTCAAGCATTATGTTTTCCAGAAGATGAGTCTCCGTTACAGTTCTCCGAAGATTCATTGGTTCAGTATTTTGAAGATCTTTCAAACGAAGAGTTTAGTCGTTGTATGTCATTTTTGAAATCACATCCAGAGAAAACTCAATTTGAAGGAGGAAAGTTTAGCTTGGAGGCATTCAGTGTTCAGTATAGGTCAGTTCTTAGCTGCATTACGGAGATTTTGGGAAAAGACGATGATCACGAAATTGATAAATCAGTCTTGGGGATGTTCGCTCTAATGATGAAACCAGGGGTGGTCCTTGACATCCCATCTTTTTGGCAGGAAGTAGTAAATTCCCAATTGATCGCCTTCCCCCTAACAGGTTTCTTCAGATTTCCATCATTGGTTGTTTACTTATTTTTGTATCAAAATGTTGAAGAGTTCATGAGTGTGTGTTTAAATATAGTTGATAGTAATAAAAATAAGCAGTCAGTCTTATTCTAGACCGATATGGTTAAAAAAGAAGAGAACGAAGCAGGGCTGTTTGAATTTGCTGACCATTTCATGTCTACCGCTTATAAAATTTTGAATGGAACTCTTCCTCCATGCTTTCTACCAAAAGCCCGAGAGTTCCTACAGTTAGGACCCAATTGCAAATTTGGATATTGGTTTGTATTCGAAGATTACTCTGAAATAAGGCTGTATGGAGTTAGTATTGAGCCCTATAGGCTCCCAACCTTTGTTCCCATGAGACTTTTCGCCCTGGAATTTATAAGGAAAATTCTTAATGTAGACCAAGTTCATTTTCTGCCCATGAAGAAAGGTTTGATGTACAAGTTGCCTATGAGTGTAGGACCTTTTGTGGTCAACACAAGACAAGATTTTGATGAAGTCTCAAAAATATTGGAAGGGACACAGTTGCTATTGGGAGAAAAATGGCCTTATGATCCGCATGGAATAATTTCTCAGAAAAGGGTTGAGAATGGGTATGCTGCATTTTCCCATGTAAGTAAACCTGATTTGGAGAAACTGGCTAATCCAGAAGAGTCAAGTTCATCAAAGACCAGTATTCAAACACCTGCAATTTTAGAAAGAATGAGCAAAAGAGGTAGAAAAGATGTTATTGAAATTGATGATGAGGAGCCCCGAGAGGAAAAAAGAACCAAACTAGCAGAAGACCATTCTTCCAATTCACTTGGTTTTACTCTCCAGGTCAATGAAGAACAAGATTTCCCCTCATCTCCTAGAAGACAAGAACTTCATTTGGAAAAGGCTCCTTCAATAAAGCAAGTGTTCACACAGATCGAGGAAAGGAACCAAAGGATAAAAGCCAATATAGAAGCACAAGCAGAGCACCATATATCTGCTGACCAAACCAGATTATTGACTGTGATGGATCTGGAAAAAGATCAGTTTAAGATGGCTCTGTCACATCCGAAAGGAATGTCCCTTGGGTATTCGGGCAGCTTTAAGGAGGTAAACATAGTCATGGATGTTAAAAAGATCCCCTTGTGGGACAAAATGAATCTTCATATGCAGACCGGGCAGCTAATTGTAAATGATTTGAGCAAGACCAATGCTACAGCAGTCAAGACTGAAAACATGCTTGCAAAGGTCATCAAACAATGCAAAATGGAGAAAGCTAATGCAAGGGCATTAACAACTCAAAATGAAGAGTTGAAGAAGATCATTATGAAAATCGGTGTGGAGCCCAATGATAAAGCTGCAATTCAAAAACTTATGAAAAGTGCAGAAGTGGAAATATCTTCACTAAGGAAAAAGTTAAAATTACCAACTACAGAGCACTCAATGGCAGCCGAAGTAGCTGAGGTTGAAAAGGAGAAAGAGGAATTGCGATAGCAGTTATTGAAGAAAGACGAAGAACTCACTAAGGTAAAGCATACCGCTATATCTTTACAGAATCATATTGAGAACCATAGTTGTACCTTTGATTTTTCTGTAAGTGAAGCTGATCCTCAAGCCCAGGTCATTCAGCTAAGCACAAAGTTAAAGATGGCGGAAAGAGACTGTAAACAAGCCCAGTCAGAATTGGAAACGGTTACCAAGATGATGCAAGGATGGGAAGAAAAAGCACACGAGAACAAGCAGAAACTACAGAAAGCTGAGGATGAAATCAAAGATCTCAAGGAGAAATTAAAGGGTAATATTTCTCTGATTAAAGCTAAGGATATCATCTGGAATGAGATTAATTCAGAAATGCAGTCAAAATGGGATTCCATGAATATAATTGCTAGAGAGAAAAGTATTGTTTCAGAGCATGAAAAGGAGCTATTATCTGAGAAGCAGGCTGCCATTAAAAGAGTGAATTGGGCCAGAAAATTCATAAAATTTATTAATTCCAAGACAGATGAAGAGTTAGGAGATATGGGGATACAGGATAGGTACTTTTATGCTAAGGAGGTGAATAAAATGATAATAAAAAATGACCTTCGAAAGGCCGCAGAGAAGCGGTTACTGGGAATTAAAGAGATAATTAAAAAAATTGATATATCATTTGACAAGTTGACAAGAACAGGTTTTCCCTCATGCTGGACGGAGAAAGGGGAGATTATGTCTTGGAAGTTCTGTGAAGATCAGTTGATATTTGCAAAAAGAAGAGCAGATGGCAGACATGAAAAGACACAGGTTTTAAAGGAAGAAACGATATTTAACTTCCTACAAAGGCATTTCCTTCTGCTATGGATGGTGAAGACATTATTCACAGGTAATCTTACTCACAGTCAGGTTGTTGCGTTTGCACTGGAATATCATCGTTATAAGAATGCTTCGACAACTCAGGATAAGCTCTGGAAAGAATGCAAGAGATTTTCTATGGACACAGAAAAGGGAACTCCAGCCACTCAGCCACAAGTAGTCGTTCAACCACAAATAGTCATTGAGATAGCCACTATTTCAGGAGCATCAGCTCACTTAGATTAGGAATTATCACATTTTATCATGTTTCAAATGAAGTCATGTAAATGTAATAGAACTTTTCCAAGGTATGTACCTCCACTACAGTGAGTAGTTAAGCAATTAGAGTTAGTTAGAATCGGTTTCGTTACTGGAAACCATTTTGGTCATATTGTATTTAAAGACAATTGGAAGAAGAAAGAAGGTTCCGAGTTTTGGACCTTGAAGCCTAATTTTGTACTAAAAAATATTGAATCAATGAAAAGTTTTGCAAGTTTCCATCATTCTATCTGTGTTGAACAGTTTTCCAGTTTTCATTTTTGTTTCCATATCTATAAATAAAGTAGAGTGATTTGAGATGTAGGTCTCTTGATATCTATGTATCTAAGAGTTAAACATCCTTAATGGGCGCTCCTCTATTTTAACGTTATTGTTCCTCAATTCTTCAGGGTTTTATAATGGTAAATTTTGTTTTAAGCAGCATATCAAATTAAAGTCTTTTTCTTTCTTCTTCTTCCATTTCATCCACTTCAGCATAAAGAGAACATGGAATTGCAGAACTTGTAGGGATTTGATATTTGGAGATTATATTATTAATATTTGAAGGTTTAGTAAACAGAGACAGATATATACTTGTTTGTGACATAATCTTTAATGTCTTGAGCACGGATTCCTTTACACAGCAAGGAATTGTTTCTCAAGGAACAACATTAATTGGCGCCGTTGCCGGGGACCGAAGATTCGAAGATTTTCCCTGGGTTTTGTTTCACATTTCCTCTGGTCGTTCAGAGAGGAGGAAATAGTACGCTGTGATTGTTTGAAAATAGCTCTGGCTCCCAAGAAACCTCACACGAGGTCAGATACCTCTCAGCAAAAAGTTCCTGTTTTGTCTGATCCTGAGAAGCTTGTTTCAAAGAAGGGCCAGAAACCAAAAATATTAGATACACCTGAAACTACACTGCTCGCACCAGGTAGCAGTTCACACATTTTCTCATCCAAGAAAGCTTCCAAGAAACTCATTTTCTCGGAAGAAGAATCATCACCATCACCCGTTCATTTTCAAGAACCCACATTAGAAGAGCAATCTTTGGAGTTTGTGTCTTTTCCTTTTATAAAAACTCAACCCCATATCTCTGCCAGCTCTTCTGCAATCGTTCATAGTCGAATTCCTATATCAGTTGTTTCACCTCATTCATCTTTTCCTACAACTCATATTCATTTTACCCCCGCTCAAGGAGCAGTTAACCCGGGCGTAAACATGGCAGTTCTTGCAACCCCTGCTTTCTTGATGAACAGATATGCACCATTAAATCTACCACAACCACTACATGATATGCCTCAGGAGTATCTCAAGTTACTCCCTAGATTTACTGGTGAAGATGAAATAATTGCAGAACAGCACTTGCCCCTATTTTTCACTTTTGCAGAGAATTTAAACGTTGAACATTTGGATGTTGTTATGAGACTCTTTGTTCAGTCTCTAAGTGGAGAGGCAAGGAAATGGTTCAAAGGATTACATAATGGTTCCATTAATGATTTGGATGCCCTAGAAAGACGTTTCATTGAGAGGTGGGGCGAAAAGAGGGACCACGGCTATTCTTTGACAGAATTTAATGCAATCAAGAAGAAATCCAATGAAAATATGAATGATTTTGTTAAGAGATTTAACAAATTGTATAATAATTTGCCTGTTGAAATGAAACCCCCTCCTATTGGAGCAAGGGTTGTTTTTGCTGGTGCTTTTGAACTAGAATTCAGTTTCACATTGAGGGAAATAAGGTCTCCTACATTGGAACAGATTCAAACTGATGCTCTGGAGATTGAGGCTACTATGTCCGCTGCTGGTAAAGTTTCAGATAAAGGAAAGGCTAAAGAAGAAGCCTCAGCTCAAGATCAGAGAATTGAAGACATGAATAAGGTCATAAAGAATCTTTCAAATAAATTGGTAAAGTTGGAAATAGATAGTAAGCCTGCAAGACAGAATAGAGGGGTTTTTAATCCCCAATTTAAAAAACAGCCCCTGCAAATTCTACAAAGAGAAAGAAAAGATCAAGATCAGGTGCAAGCACCTTTGTACATAGAGGCAGCCCCATCCCGTTCAGCAGATGAAGATGACGAGAGAGAAGATGATGCTCAGATCTCTGTTGTGTACATAGAAGATGATGAAACAGAAGAAGAAATAGATGAAGAAGGGGTGAAGGAAGATGAAGAAGCTGATCTCTCATTCGATCAAGAAGAGATGGATGATTACTGCAGACAATTCATAGACTTTATGCAATCTGAGTTGCATAAAAAGTATGATTTGAGGTCAAAAAAGAGGTTAAGGATGCAAGATAATGAAGAAAAAGAATCAGAAGCAGAACCTACTTCAATGGCAACTTCATTACAGAAAGGAAAGCAGCAAGCTGAAACTTCTCAAACGAAAGTTAAAGATTCTAATATTTTGGAGAAAGTGGTTACGGTTTCTAATCAAAATCTAAGTTCCAAGAAAGATCAAGAAGAACCTGAAAAGTTGACAAAATCAAATCAAAATTTCAGTTTGTCGAAAGAATTAGAAAAAGTGAAAATACAAGTACCTCTTCTTGAATTAATAAAAACACCTGGTTACAAGAAAGAGATTGTTGAATTTATCAATCTGTCTCAACCTGACGAAGTGAGCGATACAGTAAATCTGCAGGAAGAAAAACCAGTGGTTACATTTGGACCTCATGTGGAAGAGGTAGATTCATCTGTTCCACTTTTTTATATATCTCTTCTCTTACATGATTTCGTTTTGCACAATTGTATGCTGGATTCTGGCGCATCACACAATCTGATGCGATTGAGTGTGATGAAGGAGTTAAATTTACAAATCACTAAGCCCTACAGAGACCTTTACTCTTTTGACTCAAAAAGGGTTAAGTGTGTGGGTATTATCAAGGATATGGTTGTTTCATTGGCACAAATCCCAGCCAAAAGCATTATGATGGATGTTGTAGTGGAAAATATTCCAGCCAGGTTTGGTATGTTATTATCTAGATCATGGGGGGCAAAACTTGGAGGAGTTTTGAAGCTGGAATTTACATATGCTATCATTCCCGTTTTTAATGGTGAAGAAAGAAGGTTTTATAGAGAGACTAGATTTCAAAAAACTGCTACCATGAAAGATGCAAGTAATTCACCAATTTATGGTCAAGAGAAGGATGACCTTTCTTGCTTCATGCTGCATGAAGATGCAGAATTTGCTGAAGAATCTCAAGGGAAGATCGATTCAGAAATTGTACATAAGGAGCTACATTCAGATAAGATGTGGAAGTGTTATTTTGATGGTGCATTTTCCAAAGAAGGCACGGGAGCTGGTTTCATTTTTGTTTCTCCAGAAGGTAATCTTGTGCCTTTTCTTTCAAATTGGAGTTTGAATCCACTAATAATGTCGTAGAATATGAGGCATTAATTATTAGTTTGCAGACAGCTAAGCAGATGGGAATTAAATCCATGACTGTGTTTGGGGATTCATAATTAATTATAAGACAGATCAAGAATTTATGTCAAACTAAACATCCCAGGTTAAGACCATATTGGAATGAGGTTTGGGATCTGATCGAAAATTATTTTGAAGCCTTCAACTTACAGTTTGTTCCAAGGTAAGAGAATAGATTGGCTGATTCTTTGGCGGTTGCAGCAAGTACATTCAAGCCTCCTATCAACTTGAAACTAAGGTATGAAATTGAGATGAGACATAGACCTTCGATTCCTGACAATATTAAACATTGGCAGGTCTTTGAAGATGATGAACAGATTAAACAGTTTCTGTTGATGATTGAAGAGTTTGAAGATCATCAGATTGATCTAGAATCTGATGAAGATGAATTGGAGGATAAGACTCTGAAAAAGAATGTTGGTGGTCGGGAGATCATTCAGCTGAAAGATAACGTTTTTCCAAGAGGTTTGGTTCCTCTTGAAAGACTGTTTGATACAAATGACGTTGCCATGAATCAGAAGAAAGCAAACCAAGATGAGCAGATGGAAGATTACAATTTGGGGACTCAACAGGAGCCTAAAATGATCAAGTTGTTCAAAGGGGTCCCAAAGAACTACAAGGAAAGGTATGTAGATTTGTTCAAACAATTCAAAGATGTATTTTCTTGGTCTTATGATGATTTGAAAACATATGATAAGAGCATTATGCAGCATAAAATTCCACTGAAAGATGGAGTCAAGCCACATAAACAGAAGCTTAGGCAGATTAACCCATTGCTATTAGCTCCGATCGAAAAGGAAATAAAGAAACTACTGCAAGCTAAGATAATTGTTCCACTCAGATATTCAGATTAGGTTTCCAATCTTGTACCCATCCAAAAGAAAAATGGAGAGATAAGGCTGTGCGTAGACTTCAGGAATTTGAACAGGGCGTCATTGAAAGATGATTATCCTTTGCTGAAGATGGATTTTGTCTTACAAAAGGTGACTGGAGCTTATAGATTATCTATGGTAGATGGATTTTCAGGGTATAACCAGGTAGCTGTGGAGAAGGAAGATCAGAAGAAAACAGCCTTCACTATGCCCTGGGGAACATTCATGTACGCCAGGATGCCATTTGGCTTGATGAACGTGGGGGCTACATTCCAACAAGCGATGGATATTGCATTCGTAGCTGATCAGTTTGTGGTGGTTTATTTAGATGATGTCATAATTTTCTCAAATTCCGATGAAGAGCATTTACAACATTTGCAGAAAGCCCTCCTGAAGTGTAGAAAGTATGGGTTGTTGCTCAATCCTAAAAAACCTTTGTTTGCCCTGGAAGAAGGCAAGTTGTTGGGCCATATTGTTTCAAATCAGGGTGTGAAGATCGATCCAGCAAGAGTTGAAGCGATACAGTCTATCCCACTTCCTCGAAGCAAAAAATATATTCAAATATTTCTTGGAAAAATTAATTTTCTCAGAAGATTCGTTCCCAATTACGCAGAAATTGTCAGGAAGATAATGGACATGTTAAAAAAAGACGCCGCAGTAAAGTGGGACAAAGAAGCCAGAGAATCTTTCCAAAGGATTAAAGAAGCTTTAAAGGAAGCACCTATCCTCAGTAGTCCAGATTATCTGAAGCCGTTCCAAATTTTCTCGTTTGCATCGCCTTCAACAATTGTTGCTGTGTTATTACAGAGAAATGAAGAAAAGCATGAACAACCTGTAGCATATTTTAGAAAAGTGCTCCGAGACGCAGAATTAAAATATAATATATTGGAGAAACAAGTATATGCTTTGGTGAAAGCACTGAAAGCTTTCAGAACTTATATCCTTCATTCTCAAATATTAGCGTACGTTCCCAATTCAACTGTAAAAGATGTGCTAGTACAGAGCGATGTGGAAGGTAAAAGGGGAAAGTGGATTTCCAAAATCCAAGAATATGAATTGGATATAAAACCAACCAAGCTGGTTAAAGGATTGGGATTGGCCAAATTATTGACAGAGTCCAATTTCCAAGCATTGGGAATCAATTTGTTGGCCCCTGTAGAGGAAGTCGATGGAGAAACGCGTGATAATCAGTCAAAGACAGCAATTAAGTATAAATTTCTCTGCTCAGAATGGTATAAGGATATTGTACATTATTTATGCTTTCTTTCATGTCCCCCTTCAATAAATAGAGCTAAATACAGGGCTTTGAAACTTAAAGCCTAGCCTTATGTCATAATTGAAGCGAAATTATATTGGAAGGATCCGGCTGGTGTGCTGTTGTTATGTCTGACAGAGGTAGAAATTTCAGAAGTAATCAAAGAATATCATGAATGCTTGTGCGGAGGGCATTACAGCTGGAAGGTAACTGCTCATAAAATATTCAAATCAGGTTTCTATTGGCCATCTGTGTTTGCTGATGTTTACAAAACAGTCAAAAGTTGTCAAAAATGCCAATTATTTGCAGAAAAGAAAAAGCTAGCCCCATTACCTCTTCTCCCTGTTTTTATTGAAGAACCTTTTAGACAATGGGGGTTGGATTTCATTGGAGAAATAAATCCACCATCCAGTGGGCAGTTTAAGTGGATCCTTACTGCTACAAATTATTTTACAAAGTGGGTGGAGGCAATCCCCACCAGGAAGGCAAACGATTTGGTTGTTATGAAGTTTCTGGAGGAGAATATCTTTAGCAGGTTTGGATGTCCAGTAAAGATTGTGACAGATAACGCCCAGGTTTTCAGTTCACTCAGGTTTATTAATTTTTTTCAAACTTACAATGTGATATTGTCTCATTCTATAGCTTATCATCCACAGGGAAATGGATTGGAAGAATCCTCCAACAAAAAATTGGTAAGAATTTTGAAGAAGACAATCAGTGAAAACCAGAAGAATTGGGATACAAAGTTAGTTTTTTCTCTGTGGGCAACAAGGATGACCACTAGGAGGTCTACTGGAAAGTCTCCTTATGAGCTCGTATACGGCACTCAAGCATTGTTCCCCACACAGTTGGTAAAACCTGTGATTTCTTTTCTCCAAGATGCTCAAGCATAACCAAATGCCATGATCAGAAGAATGAACAATGTGATGGAACTAAGTGAAAACAGAATCAAGTTCGGGACAACTTGCTCACTTATCAGCAGAAGATGAAGGCAGTATTTGATAGAAAAGCAAAAGAAGTGATGTTTCAGAAGGGAGACTTAGTATTGAGATGGGACACACGAAGGGAAGACAAAGGGAAACACGGCAAATTTGATCCCTTGTGGTACGGCCCATTCAAAATTAATGAAGTCAGAGGAAATAATACTTTCATGTTGGAAAATCTTGAAGGAGAAGTGCTGGATATGCCTATGAACGGGAAATATCTCAAGCATTATTTTCGGCATTAAGCAGCTCTTTGTTCATCATTGTATATATCCAGTGTGATCATTGTACAGTTTCATCAAGCAATGTGTGACTCCATGCCCGAGGTGAAGGCACTAATATGCAGGTTCTTAGTGTTTCGTGGTAAAAACACTATCCCCAGGTGGAGCCAGATGTTGTGGATCATTATCTGCATATCCTTTTTATATTTTATTTTCGAAAATCTAACAAAAAAATAAAATAAAATAAAAATTCGAAAATATGCAATAGTATGAAGTTATTAATACTTTAGCATAAAAAATAAATGCAATGTATTTCGAATTTTCGATGAACATAAAGTGGTCATGAGTTTTAGTTCAATATGTATGATTTCAAGATTAAGCCCCGAGAAGCTTCCCGAGCGGAAGTCATGATCACAGAAAAGGGCTTACGGATAAGCTATTGCGGGGGGAGAATTAGCCCGACGGTTATCAAATCCTGACCCCCCGTAGTTGACTAGTCAGATCTTGGTTCTACCGTGATAAACGGCCTGGATTTATTATGGGGGGTATGGGTTAAAGTTTTCCGTCGTACTCACAGACCCCCCGCAATGACGTCATCAGCTGAGGTGGAAAGCAGCTGTCATCCGCTCTCAACTGTTTTTCCACGTCATTCCAACATTTATTATGGATTCCTGTAGCCTATTAAAGGGTTTTTACGTCCCGTTGTTGTCTATTTGTGACTGTTCGCCCTTTTTAACCATGTCCCGCCACCTTTGCATTATCCGTTACCCCGCGAATTTCTTTCAAGTTCCTGTCAGTCATGGAAAAACGAACATCTTTGGCTGGTTCATCAAACCTCAGTCCCCTCCTGGATAGTGAAAAGGATGTTCATGATACCGCGTCGTCTGTCAATCATCCCCTACTGCATTACCAAGTAACCCTAAACATTGACAAATCCCCTGTGTTCTCTGCTATGAAAAGTTTTGGTGTGTTGTCCGCCTGTGTTCCGAAAACTCACTTCTTCCCTGAGTTCATCTCATGGTTAGTTTCATCTATGTACCCTGGAAAGTGCTTCATCATGAATTCTCAAGGGGAAAATGTCTTGCAGGTATCAACACAATTAATGCGTCAAGCATTATGTTTTCCAGAAGATGAGTCTCCGTTACAGTTCTCTGAAGATTCATTGGTTCAGTATTTTGAAGATATTTCAAATGAAGAGTTTAGTCGTTGTATGTCATTTTTGAAATCAAATCCAGAGAAAACTCAATTTGAAGGAGGAAAGTTTAGCTTGGAGGCATTCGGTGTTCAGTATAGGCTAGTTCTTAGCTGCATTACGGAGATTTTGGGAAAAGACGATGATTATGAAATTGATAAATCAGTCTTGGGGATGTTCGCTTTGATGATGAAACCAGGGGTGGTCCTTGACATCCCGTCTTTTTGGCAGCAAGTAGTAAATTCCCAATTGATCGCCTTCCCCCTAACAGGTTTCTTCAGATTTCCATCATTGGTTGTTTACTTATTTCTGTATCAAAATGTTGAACAGTTCATGAGTGTGGGTTTAAATATAGTTGATAGTAATAAAAATAAGTAGTCAGTCTTATTCTGGACTGATATGGTTAGAAAAGAAGAGAACGAAGCAGGGTTGTTTGAATTTGCTGACTATTTCATGTCTACCGCTTATAAAATTTTTAATGGAACTCTTCCTCCATGATTTCTACCAAAAGCCCGAGAGTTCCTACAGTTAGGACCCAATTGCAAATTTGGAGATTGGTTTGTATTCAAAGATTACTCTGAGATAAGGCTGTATGGAGTTAGTATTGAGCCTTATAGGCTCCCAACCTTTGTTCCCATGAGACTTTTCGCCCTGGAATTTATAAGGAAAATTCTTAATGTAGACCAAGTTCATTTTCTGCCCATGAAGAAAGGTTTGATGTACAAGTTGCCTATGAGTGTAGGACCTTTTGTGGTCAACACAAGACAAGCTTTTGATGAAGTCTCAAAAATATTGGAAGGGACACAGTTGTTGTTGGGAGAAAAATGGCCTTATGATCCGCATGGAATAATTTCTCAGAAAAGGGTTGAGAATGGGTATGTTGCATTTTCCCATGTAAGTAAACCTGATTTGGAGAAACTGGCTAATCCAGGAGAGTCAAGTTCATCAAAGACCAATATTCAAACACCTGAAATTTTGGAAAGAATGAGCAAAAGAGGTAGAGAAGATGTTATTGAAATTGATGATGAGGAGCCCCGAGAGGAAAAAAGAACCAAACTAGCAGAAAAACATTCTTCCAATTCACCTGGTTTTACTCTCCAAGTCAATGAAGAACAATATTTCCCCTCATCTCCTAGAAGACAGGAACTTCATTTGGAAAAGGCTCCTTCAATAAAGCAAGTGTTCACACAGATCGAGGAAAGGAACCAGAGTATAAAAGCCATTATAAAAGCACAAGCAGAGCACCATATATCTGCTGACCAAACCAGATTATTGACTGTGATGGATCTGGAAAAAGATCAGTTCAAGATGGCTCTGTCACATCCGACAGGAATGTCCCTTGGGTCTTCGGGCAGCTTTAAGGAGGTAAACATAGTCATGGATGTTAAAAAGATCCCCTTGTGGGACAAAATGAATCTTCATATGCAGACCGGGCAGCTGATTGTAAATGATTTGAGCAAGACCAATGCTATAGCATCAAGACTGAAAACATGCTTGCAAAGGTCATCAAACAATGCAAAATGGAGAAAGCTAATGCAAGGGCATTAACAACTCAAAATGAAGAGTTGAAGAAGATCATTATGAAAATCGGTGTGGACCCCAATGATAAAGCTGCAATTCAAAAACTTATGAAAAGTGCAGAAGTGGAAATATCTTCACTAAGGAAAAAGTTAAAATTACCAGCTACAGAGCACTCAATGGCGGCCGAAGTAGCTGAGGTTGAAAAGGAGAAAGAGGAATTGCGACAGCAATTATTGAAGAGAGACGAAGAACTCACTAAGGTAAAGCAGACCGCTATATCTTTACAGAATCATATTGAGAACCATACTTGTACCTTTGATTTTTCTACAGGTGAAGCTGATCCTCAAGCCCAGGTCATTCATCTAAGCACAGAGTTAAAGATGGCGGAAAGAGACTGTAAACCAGCCCAGTCAGATTGGAAACGGTTACCAAGATGATGCAAGGATGGGAAGAAAAAGCACATGAAAACAAGAAGAAACTACAGAAAGCTGAGGATGAAATCAAAGAGCTGAAGGAGAAATTAAAGGGTAATATTTCTCTGATTAAAGCTAAGGATATCATCTGGAATGAGATTATTTCAGAAATGCAATCAAAATGGGATTCCATGAATATAATTGCTAGAGAGAAAAGTATTGTTTCAGAGCATAAAAAGGAGCTATTATTTGAGAAGCAGGCTGCTATTAAAAGAGCGAATTGGGCCAAAAAATTCATAAACTTTATTAATGCCAAGACAGATGAAGAGTTAGGAGATATGGGGATACAGGATAGGTACTTTTATGCTGAGGAGGTGAATAAACTGATAATCAAAAACGACCTTCGAAAGGCCGCAGAGAAACAGTTACTGGGAATTAAAGAGATAATTAAAAAATTTGATATATCATTCGACAATTTGACAAGAACAGGTTTTCCCTCATGCTGGACGGAGAAAGGGGAGATTGTGTCCTGGAAGTTCTATGAAGATCAGTTGATATTTGCAAAAAGCAGAGCAGATGACAGACATGAAAAGACACAGGTTTTAAAGGGAGAAACGGTATTTAACTTCCTACAAAGGCATTTCCTTCTGCTATGGATGGTGAAGACATTATTCACAGGTAATCTTACTCACAGTCAGGTTGTTGCGTTTACACTGGAATATCATCGTTATAAGAATGCTTCAACAACTCAGGATAAGCTCTGGAAGGAATGCAAGAGATTTTCTATGGACACAGAAAAGGGAACTCCAGCCACTCAGCCACAGGTAGCCATTCAGCCACAAATAGTCATTGAGACAACCACTATTTCAGGAGCATCAGCTCACTTAGATTAGGAATTATCACATTTTATCATGTTTCAAATGAATTCATGTAAATGTAATAGAACTTTTCCGAGGCATGTACCTCCACTACAGTGAGTATTTAAACAGTTAGAGTTAGTTAGAATCAGTTTCGTTACTGGAAACCATTTTGGTCATATTGTATTTAAAGACAATTGGAATAAGAAAGAAGGTTCCGAGTTTTGGACCTTGAAGCCTAATTTTGTACTGAAAAATATTGAATCAATGAAAAGTTTTGAAGTTTCCATCATGCTATCTGTGTTGAACAGTTTTCCAGTTTTCATTTTTTTTTCCATATCTATAAATAAAGTAGAGTGATTTGAGCTATAGGTCTCTCTATATCTATGTATCTAAGAGTTAAACATCCTTAATGGGTGCTCCTCTATTTTAACGTTATTGTTCCTCAATTCTTCAGGGTTTTATAATGGTAAATTTTGTTTTAAGCAGCATATCAAATTAAAGTCCTTTTCTTTCTTCTTCTTCCATTTCATCCACTTCAGCATAAAGAGAACATGGCATTGCAGAACTTGTATGGATTTGATAGTTGGAGATTATATTATTAATATTTGAAGGTTTAGTAAACAGAGACAGATATATACTTGTTTGTGACATAATCTTTAATGTCTTGAGCACGGATTCCTTTACACAGCAAGGAATTGTTTCTCAAGGAACAACAGAAGGCAAACCTGTTGGCTCCTGAAACATCTCATGATGCCCATTAACCACATCATATAATTCTTATTTCAACTTAGGATCATATCCCTTAAAAAATTCATGATTAATATCAGATTTGGGCTTAATCATCAGAAGAAAAAAATTCTTACTTGAATTTACCAGCCTCTTTACCTGTCCTGCATTTACCAAAGAAATATTTGTCTTCTTGCGGTGTGCTCTAACGATGAAATCCTTGTCATCTTTGAATAAATGATACTTGTTCTCACCGTGATAGAAGATCCCTTTCTTGTCATACAAATAAGGACTCCCTAATACAATACCAATTATGTCAAGCAGAACCACATCTAATTCAACTGTGTCAACAAAGCTTGCAGTGATTGCAAACCTTAATATACATTTCCTTGTAACGTATAGATTTTCATCCTTACAAATCCAACCCAATGGATATGGTTTTGGATGTGGTATGGTCTCAAGGTTAAGTTTTTTGACTAAATCTTTAGAGATTAATTTTTCTTGTGACCCACTATCAAACAGTGTGTCAATCTTGGTATGCTTGGATATGACCCTCGCATGAAACAATTCTATTCTTCCTTCTTCATTTGGAGTGTTTATGTGACAGTTTGATGTAATGGTACTATGTTTAGTTTCAATTTATTTTCCCTTCATGTTCTTCAATCCCATGGCTTTAATTTTAGTCTCATCACCTGCATCATACCCTAAGTCATGTTGAGTTGTAGCAGGAGTTTTTTGCTTCCCTTTGTTATTGGGTTTCTTTGGCCCCAATTCTGAATGTAATTTCCAACAATGAGTTTCATCATGGAATTCTTTTGAACAATGTTTAAAAGTCACTTTTCTCCCTCTTTCTTAATAGATGCATTATTTTTCTTTTTACCTTTTGGGGTCTTTTCCTCGGCTTTACCCTTAAAATGTTTCTTCATACCCTCTTCAGGAATGTTCTTCCCTCTATCTTCTAGATGTGTGGCCTGAACACAAACTTCATCTAGACTAGTGGGGTTCAACATTAGAATAGTATGTTTTAGGTAGCTATGTAAGCCTCCTACATACTTTAGAAAAGTGTCTTGGATCTGCAAATCCAACCCTAATAAAAGAGATATTCTCCTAAATTCCTGGGTGTATCCTTGCACATTTTGTCCCTTTAACTGCCTAAATTTCTACCAGTTCATGATGTATTTTTGCATATGAGCTAATGGATAAAATTTTCATTTAATAGCAGCAATAAAATTTGACCATGATAGAATAATCTTACCATGTTTATTGATTTCCTCTTGTGTCTTGGCTTCCGACCAAACAAGTTTTGCATCTTCCATTCTCAAAGATGCTAATTGAATTTTTGTATCATCATCTTGAAGGTTATGTATTCTTAAATAGACCTCCAATTGTCGAATCCAATTATCTAGCTTGTCTGAATTTACTTCACCATTAAACATTGGAAATTCGAACTTAACATCAAGTTTTAATAAAGGATATTTACCAGTGCTCTTGGACTTGTGTGGCTGATGTACTGAAGAAGAGGTAGAAGATGATGACAATGATCATGAGGGTGAAGATGGTGGCTCTTCGTTGCCTCCATTTCCTCCATTTCCCTTATTTGACTTGTCTTCATCATGTTGACCTCCTGAAGATCCTTGTCCTTCCTTTTGGAGTTTAGATCCTTCTCCTTCCAGTCTCTCATTCCTTTCTTGATATAGAATTCTAACCATCTCAGTCATGTCAAGAAATGTTTTCCTAAACACTCTTTCTTCTTCCTTAGGGTCAAATTCTTCATGAATTTCTCCTTCCTCACGAGACATGCTTAATGGAGCTTCTACTTCTTTATGAGGTGAACTAGGTGGTGGAGATTATGGAAATTTTTCTCTCCTTTTCTATGGCTCTTTTTGAGACGCTCCTGCTTCCCCCAATTTTCCTTCTCCCCTTTTGAGCTTGAGCCCTGTAAGCATCTAAAACTTGCAAAAAGTTAAATAATTCTTTGCACTAAAAAACACCATAGAAAAAATCTAGTTCTAATACCATTTGATCTGAAATGACTGTATTAGTTTTTTTGTGCTAAGGGTCTTTCAGTTTTAAAAGCATGTGCATAATTGGTTCATTAGTTTGCATAAGGATTAAGGAGTTTTCCATGAATTATAGATGAAATTTAGTGAATTAGAAGCATAAAATAAGTCTAAATAACATTGAAAGACCATGTAAAACAGAGAAATAAGTAACCACATGAAGTTTACACAGCATACATGATGAAGTAGTTCACCCCTCCTCGGCTACATCTGTTGGTCCAGCTCCCAATGACTTGTCCATCTTTCAATATGCTCAAATGTTTTCTATTAAATGTAGTTACACTACTGTAATGGTTTTTTTCTCTGCACTAGTGGCTTCAGAATGCTCCAATTAGTCAAGAATGAATCTTCATTCACTCAGAATGGTCAAAAATTGAACCTCCACTTTTTCCCAATATCTCCTAGGAAAACTCCGCTAAATGTGGAGAACTCTAGTTAACTGGAGTTAAATTATGGTTTACTGCCAAATTTGGTGTGCCCTTATCCACTCTGCCTATTAACCTATGCATTAAATATTATGGTTAGGGCAGTGGTCACATACGCACCCCCAACCGTTAGTGGTATTGACGGTTAGCGAAACCTTCGCTCGAAACTGCAGTTTACCATATACCATGCACTTGTGGGTTATGGACCCACGTATACAGTCGGAAGCTCATATCAGCTAAATCCATTAATGGATATTTGAAGCTTAAAAATAAACTGCAATCATATTATAGGCTCATCGTAGATCGTAAGACATATGGTTTCACAATCTCATGTTGCTAATTATAACTCATACCCTTAACAGTTTTAAACAATGCAATTGCCGACGCGAAGTTGCGATGGGTTGTTGCATCGCAAATTCACATTTTTAACCTTTTATTGCACTTCGGCCTCTTGTAGATTTAACATGTCAATGCTAATGATAAATCCTAAATCCTGCGAAGTGCGCAGTGCTGACACGTGGTCACGCCATTGCATCGTAGCATAAATAACATAACCTGCAAGGACTTAACCATAAACTTGAACTCCGTCGATGTGCGATATGTGCACGATCATTCCACCCAACACGTGTCTCATCTTAATCACATTGCAAGATATATATCTTAACTTGCGATGAATGAATTGTAAACATAACAATATCCGATGCGATGTACGCTCATCCATCAGTCCTTGTTGTTGCTTCATTTTCTTCATTATGAAACTTCAACTTGCTACCCATCCACCTGTGCAATTCATATTTTGATGGATTCTGCCATATTCGATCAGAACGCAATATCTTCTTCATACGAAATTATTTTTTTGAACCGTTCACGGCACCAAAATCAGGAAGACGAGATCTATGCAACCATTATGGCTTCAATACAATACTGTAATTTTGAATTTTGAGAAAAATTTATGAACTCCTAGTCAATTGAATAGAAATCTCTTCTTCAAGTCAACATGGTTGAGAGCCAAAAAAACCATGTGTATGAGGTGCCATATTGGGCCAAGCCATTACCTTATGCAACTGAGAATTTGTGATATCCTTGAAATTTTTAGGGATATAGTGATATTCCTTTGGTTTAGAATCCTTGAAAAACAATTATATCCCTTGCCATGAATTTATCGATATATAAATCTTTGACATAATGTCTAAAAATATATTGAAATCGGGTTCTTGACATTCGAGTCCTTTCTTTGCTAGACTTGCTTCTATTTATGTTCTTTTTGCATTAGAAGAAATTTCAGCCTAAAAGTGCCCATGAAATTTTCATGGAATTTCCATTTCATAATATGCAAACTGGTCAAAATTCTTAAAATTTAAAAAGAGGTACATGTAAATATTTTGCAGGGAAAATAAGAAAAACTATTTTTTTATTGTATTTTTGGCTTACCTACTTAGAGGTTTACTCAAATTTCAACTGTAGACATTGGTTGGATGCATAATTCAATTCCACTTCAATCAAGTACCCATTATTCCTTTTGAGAAGACTCACATTGATCAAAATTGAATATTCATTAAAAAAATTGTGTGGAAGTGCTAAAAAACGTAGCACTGGTAGGCAGATATTCATTTAATCATCTTATGATTACCTGAAAATTGTTTAATGTTTACATCTGTTGGAGCACCAAAGCTTCAAGAGATTTGAATGTTTAAGAATTGAATGTTGATAGGCGATGAGCAATGGCCCGATAAATGTGAAATAATGACATTATGTGTAACCCATGTTGCTTTAGATGGGAACATTATTTTTCGGTCAGGAAAAATGTTTGAGTTTTGGATTTTAAAAAACATAAGGTGGAGAAATATTAAGAATAGGAAATATATTTTCTTAAAGAAAATTGAAAATTTTGGGAAAAACAAAAATTTAAGTGTCCCTATTATTTTTCTTACAAAAAAATAATGGAGGGTTTTTTATTGCTACAACAGAAATGTTAAGTAAACCATGAGATTCAAGGTTCAAATCCCCTGTGGGTCAAGCCAAGAAAAAAATATGAATTAAATTTATTTATTCAATTGAGTTTAGCTTGGGTGGTTGGGCATAATCATTTTCATCCTCCCCACCCAAGTTCAAACCTCGTAGTTTGACATGATGTAAATTTGGAAGTGAATATATACTAGGGGACAACAACCTCTCTTTCCTTGGGCCTATCAAATCCTCGCTAGTGACTTCAATCCTTGTAAACTATTAAGTAAATATACCCATGGGATAGCCTAGTACAAGAAACCTCTCTCTGCACTCTTATGTGAGTCTATATTGTGTGCCAGCAACCTCTCCTTCCCTAAGTATTTCAAATCCTCTCTACTGACTTCGTGATCTAGATCTTGAGGGGAGGCCCACAAGATATAAAAAATTGATCCGTGGGAGGCCCGCAAGATCTAAAAAAATGGAATTCCATAAGAAAAGAGGAGAACACACAGTAAAAAAAACTACAAAGGAACTTTTTATTAAAACAAAGAATAACTGTAAAAGCTACATTGTAATGGATAATATGTCCTTTTACAAAATGTGACTTATTACTTATAACATTTTACAATACCACAGGTAATTCCATGGGTGGTTAAATACCATGGGTGAATGAATACCATGGGTGGATTTCACTTACAATACAACGAGTAAATTCTCTAGGTGGATAAATACCATCGGAGGATGAATACCATGGGTGGATTCCACTTACAATACCATGGGTAAATACCTTGGTGTTGGAAATATTTCCATTGATGGAAAAGGAGCAGAAAGGAGAAGCACCATAATTATCATTGAGAACAAGGAGCAGATCAGGATCAACTGGACTATAAAGGAGAAAAAGGCAAAGAAGGAAAAATTTAAGTGGAAAAGCATAAAGGAGAGGCAGAGGAGAATCAAAGAGTAGAAGAGAATAAAAGGTGCAGCAAAGAGTAAAATAGAGGCAAAGGAGCAGCACTAGAGGAGAAGGAGCGAGGAAGAGGAGCAACAAAGAGGCATGGATCAACACCAGAATTATCATTAAGGAAAAGGAGCAGAGAAGCAACAGCAATATGGCAGAGGAGCATATCAGGAAATGATGCAGTGAGAAAGCATAAAAAAAAGGAGGCAGAGGAGCAGCATTAGACCATTAGCAAAGGAAAAGGATTAGAGAGGAGCAACATTAGAATCAAAATAAAAAAGGCAGCAAAGGCAGTTAAGGTAGCAAAGAATAAAAGGAGAAGATCAAGAGCAGCAAAATGTAGTAAAGAGATAACAAAATTTATAGGAGCAACGTGACAAAGAGGAAAAAGGAAAATCGTGAACAAGCTGAGTCGAGTCAGACTGTTTTGCATTCAGAACAGTGCACGAGGGTGCGTGTTGTTCAACAGTTCGAGTCGAGTTGCGTGTATATAATGTGAATATTGTGTTGTATGGAATGTTTGGGATCATGTATTATCTGTGTGCATTATTTAATTCTGATTTAATTATGTATACATATTCTTTGCATTTATCTTAATTGATAAAATACGAATAGTGAACGAAGTTCCTATGAACTTCGCTAGAGATCAAAGTATGGTAGGATGGGTTTTATTACAGACGTGATTCTATTGACAGAGATCGGTGTGTGGGTGGAACAGATGGTGAGGATCAGATCGCAGAAATGATAGCAAGCGATGGGCATACCGGATCACAGAAGACGATTGGTGCACATCATAATCGGGGAATTTTATATTTACATGTTAAGCAATCGCAAGTTAAATTGTTTAATTTTTGATGTGATAGGACACATAAATTGCGAAATGAAAAATGTGAGAGATGAGGTGGAAAGATGATGTGGCAGTGATGAGGCGATGACATGGTAGTGACATGGCAATGATGTGGTAGTGACGTGGAGATGACATGGAAGTGACATGGCAATTGTTAGTCATTAGTAATTTTTGTTGATATCAAAAGATGACTAAGTAATGGTCCTAGGTTTCTAAAAACAAAATTTGATAAATATTGTGAGTTTTAGAAATATCGCTACCTTCATTATCCTAAATTTAACTATTTTTACTATATTTTCCCTCTCTGCCCTCTAATTTTCACCTCACTGCTTCAAAAAGGACTTCATTGTTGGGCCTATTAACCTTATTTCACTGCCTTACCTTCACTCTCATTAATTTCCTTTTTCCCTCTGAAAAAATCATTTTTTACTTTCCTAAACCCTCATGAAACACCCTTATTCATCATTTCCCTTTACATGTATTAAACGATGTAAAAGTCCACTTTTACATTGTTTAAAGAAAAAAATTAGGCCTTCGGGTATTTTATTTTTATATATAAAACTCTGTTTTTTATTATAAAAACCCAACCTTATCTAAAAATGGGCCTTAAGCTCCTTTTTCTTCTAAACCCCAGCCCCCTCACACTCATAAGACCTTGATCTCTGCTATCCCTAATCCCTTCCCCTATGAAAATAAATCCTCCACCCTTTTTATCTCATAAACCCCAATATACCTTATAAAAAGGGCTCTTAAACCTTTTAAATTATTATGAACGGGCCTCGCTTCCCACTATACCTGGCACACCCCCCCCCCCAAAAAACCTTATGAATTAACACATATTTCGTTAAATTATTAAGGCCCGGGGCCCCATCCTCCATTTAAACCCGCCATCCAACCGCACAACACCACCTGTCCTCCTCTACTGTTGGCCCGATAAACTGTTCACCGCCTCCCGGATGTGCGTCAATCGTTGATCTCCCATCCCGAGATCCAACGTCCAGCATCGCATATCGAAAATAAAGTTGCGATGGGGTTAGTGTTCATAAACCGTGCGAAATAAGAATTTTTACCCCACCACGTGTCTCCTCCTGAGGCATATCGCACACCTCCCATCAAAAACCACCTACCACCCATTCCTTGTGGGATAAACCGTTCTCAGTTTTCAAAAACCGCCTACCTTCCTCTCCATTTTTCAAAATTTTCTCACTCCCGTTCAAAATTCTCCTAGTTCCACCTCTGGAACCTTACCTCCTACATCATATTCTTCTTTGCAAAGCCCTCTGACAGTCCAAAACCCCGAAAAGAGTAGTGAAACCCTCCCCGCAGGCTTTTTAACTAACAAATGATGTTTTTATGTAGGTTTTAATGGGGGACATATATGAAAATATTTCGCATGGCCTAAATTGGTCACAGAGAGGACCTAGATGACGATCCAGGATCTCAAAATGGATAAATAACGATCAGAGGATTTGTGCCAATATTTTCAACCGATGAAACATGATCATCAATGGATCAAATGAACCCTCTAGCCACAGAAGAAAGCTTCCTATGCACAGAGAAGACAAAATACAGTCAAAGGAAAGGTGAAGAGAAGGAGTCAGAAGGATTAAAGGGCTAATCCTAATTAAAATCCAAAACAAAAGGATTAGCTAGTCAAAGGAGAAGATTAGAGAAAGCAAGTAGACAGTTGAAAAGAGATTAAAGGATAAAGGCAAAAGATCAAATAGATTAAAGAAAAATATGATAAAAACAAACAGTCAGAGCTTAAAGATAGAGTTTAAGGCCTAAAACATAGATATTAAAGATAAAACAAAGGGCAGATTAGCCCAAAGCAAATTCGAATGACTCAGCCTATGGCAGTTACTCTTCTCAAAAGATATTTTTGCCACCTAGTGCTTTGTTTCCTTCAATAAAGCATTAGGAAGTTATTGAGCCTAGTCAGATATATTTATATCTGCCAAACAGTTATTGTAAAAGTTATGAATAGGCCTTAAAGTCAAATATTTCACTTATATTCCCTTAAGAGTTAAGATAGAAGTTATTATTCAAAGAAATATCTGCAGATATTCATGCCTTGAGACTTGCATGGTCTTCAAGATAAGGAATTTATTAACTCTGTAATAAATGACACCCAAACCCTAGCTTAGCTTCACCTCCTCATTTGTAGATAAATACTACATTTGAACTCATTATCTTGTTGGCATTTGATGACTCTTTTAATACATAGTCTCTTGGAAGTTGAAAATAAATTTATGTCTTGGAACTTGTGGATGCCCTGATTTATTTATTGATGGAGGAGGCTAGATTGCAGGATCCCTAAGCCTGGTTGTTGGTGAAGTGCTTCTAATCTATTATTTTTATTTCCTGTTTCATTGTGTTTCCATCTTTCTATGTTGTAGTAGAGCAAAAGTTGTAGACTAAGAAATGTTTTTAAAGGCACCTTAGTTCTTTTTGTTCTTCACTACCTTAATGTTTTCTTCTGCTAGGACATTTTAGAGAATTCTTAATTGCTCTCTAGACCCACCTAATATTTTTTATTTCATGAATAGTTTAATACGATTGGTATCAAGGATGATTTATGGCTAGCCCTACTTATTTGATGCCACTGAAACACTGTTTCTGAAGTCTCTCTCTAAAGTACCATAAGTTAAAGTCTGCCAAAGAGGTTTTGTTTCGATCATACCCTTTGTACTTGCTTAAATAATTGTTTTAGAGATCTTCATAGCTATAACCAAATATTTTTAGGCGTTCCCTCTTCTCTGATTACTGTTATATGTGTGTCTTGAATGTTTTTTATCCTTGAAGGTGAAGTCACTAGAAGATAAATGAGTTTCTCGCCTTCTATATTTCATTGGAAATGTTTGTCTTGAATAATTATCTGCTTTAGTTGAATCAAATAATTTATGGTTTGCCCTGTCTATTGATTGCCTCTTCATGGTTATGATATTTAAGTCCCTTTGTTAAAAGTGCATATGATAAAGGATTCTTAATTGCCCTTTGTCCTACTTTTTATTCTTACTATTGATCTCCATCTCATTACCCCTAAAAAACTTGAAGATCCACTAACCAAGTTAGATTTACCCTGTGATACTCTCTGATCCATTGATGAGCTTTTCATGACTTTCACAGACTCCATTGCCCAATGACTGAGAGATTTCCTCATTCTATCTATTCTTCTTGATTATCATACCCAACCAAAACAATCAAACAAACCCCACACTTAATAACTAGCCTAAAATAAACCATCTAAAGCAAACAATTTCATATCCTTTGCAAACTAATAGAGAGAGCGCTCTCTGAGTCCAGGAAGGCTAGGTCCTAGGACTCCAAAGACTAGTCTGATGTTGCCCTATCCATTTGTTCTACCAATCTGCTAAATCATGGGATCACAACAACAATGACATGGCATTGATGTGGTAGTGACATGGTGATGATGTGGCAAGGTGACGTGTCACAATGACGTAGAGATGACGTGGACTTGGCCTGCATATCGCACATCACAAGCTCAGGAGGATAAGCACTCAAGAATCACGTTAAAATGTTGAATTGTGAAATGCGATAAGAGTATCGAATGTGACATGCTTCAAAGCTAAATTCTAGAGGATTTAAAGTACAGCGTAGGACCCATTCGCATACCGCACTTCATTATCGGCGATTCTTATATTTATTTTTTAAGTCCTCACAAGTTAATTGTTTTAAGTTGCGATGCGATAAGAAGTGTGGTTTGTGATGCGATGCAATCATATATCGCATATGATAAGAGGAAACTTGTTATTAATATGAGCTAAATCTTGCGACATGCGATAAGGAGTAGACGCGATGGAGTTACAAAGCCAAAGACTAAAGAATTAAATTCTAGTTGTGGGACCCAATCGGATATTGCAATTCACAAGCTTGGGAGGATAAGCGCTTAACAATCGTCTTGAAACTTCGAAGTGTGAAGTGTGATAAAGAGGACGAACGTGATGCAAGCCAACATTGAAGTTTAAAGGATTTCAAATCCGGATGTAAGGCCTTTTTGTTAATAAATAACATCATAGAGTGGAATAGCTAAATATAACGTAGAACCATGCCGAAAACATGAAATGTGATAAAGGAGGTCGGATGCGATTTCATTCAGAAGTTGCATTGTAATACATTTCAGATCTAGGGTTCTCTATGGATACGACTATGTTAAAAGAAGTAAATTTGAATGGAGAGTTTACTCGGGTGTATAAAAAGGAAATCCTGAATGAAAGAAAAGACTCGGGTAAGTAATAAGACCCGACACTCATGCAGAATAGTGATTTATGTGGTTACACCAGTTTATAAAGAAAATTTGAACGCAGGAGTAGACTCCGGTGAAAAATACCCAACACTCGTGCAGAGGTGTTATGCAGCTGCAACTGTTTATCAAAAATAAGTCTGAATGCAGAGGCAGACTCGGGTAAGTGACCCAACAAAAAGTGAAGAGAAAAGAATGTTTAACGTTGCATCTAGGAAGAGATAGGAACCATGGGTCGAATCGGGCTCAGAAAAACTGCAAATAGAGAATATTGAAAGATGCAGTTAATAGATATAATAGGCAGAGTTGGGAAAAATTCCATGATGTTACACTGTTGGAAACGTGCCAGCTGGGTCGAGTCGAGAAAAATTCATTTGTGGAGAGCTGTTATGATATAACTATAGAAACAAAAAATACAGTGACAGCAATAGAAAGGACAAATGCACAATGAGCCAAGAGCTCAAAGGGATGAGTGAAATATGTAAATTCATTAATTATTTTATATTTTTTGTGATGCAAAGGCAAGTCTTCGTAGGCATAGGAAATACTCCATGAGTGTTGTAATGATTATTTCTGATGTAATAACCTGAACTGAAGAATGAGGAATCGAATGGGTGAAAGGAAAAGGGTAATTCATGTTCACTTCATATTCCTTGTAGAATGAAAATATTCAGGAATTGTCTGTATAAGATGATGAAGACTAGCTGCAGAAATATCAGAGTATGCGCGGAAATTATAGAGTTTACACTCTACACAACCTTATTACCCACAACGGGTTTGTTTTAACTCTGGGACTCGTTAAGCATACATACATACATATGGCACGATCAGCAACATTATTATAAACAAACACATATAACCCAAAACAATTCATTGGCATGGAATCCCTTACCAGAGGGTCCCACGACAAGCTTGACCAATCACCGGTGATCGCAGATCGCACAATTTTCAATTTAGATTTAACACTTAAACTTTAATCCTTGTGAATTCTGAAACTACTTTGAGCTAACACGTGTCCTCCTCCTTTTCACAATGCAAATAAAATAGTTTATTTTTCGATGTCTTAACACTTGTTTCCTAAATCTTGTGAAGTGCGAAATCATTTCCCGACACTATGATCTCCATTAGGGGAATTTTGAGGTCTAAAATGGGCCTCCTAAGAAAAATGTACAACAAAAATAAACTTTATAAGAACCAATAGGATTCAAGATGACGATGTCAACCATGGGGGACGATTCATCATTTTTTAAGTAAAAGGGTAAAAAGATTAAAAAATAATGAAATAATAAAACTACTTTTTCAACTCATATTTTCAACTTATCTCCCAAATATTTTACTCAAATTTTGAGTGAGAGTACTTGTTGGATGCATAATTTAATTCCTCATCTAAGGAGTACCCATGTTTCATACTTTTGATGGACCCTACTACACGAAAAATGACAAATACATAATAAAAAAAAGCGTGACTACAATCACGTTTTTTAGGTATTTCTCATTTTTCATATAGCAGGACCCATATAAAGTATGCAACATGGGTACTCCTTGGATGAGGAATTAAATTCTGCATCCAACGAGTACTCCCACTCGAAATTTGAGTAAAAAAATTTCGAGATAAGTTGAAAATATGAGTTGAAAAAGTGGCTTTTTCTTTGTTCCCTATAAAATTTAATGATGTAATCAAACCTTATTTTATTATTTCCACTATTATTTTATATTTTCCTTAGGAGGCCCATTTTAGACCTCAAAATTACCCTAATTCACCTTTGGATTATTCTCAGATCTGACGATCCCTGTTGTCTCTCCACTCCTCACTTCGCATCGCTGATAAAACAATTTAACTTGCAACTTTTTAATGTTAAACCTGTTTCTATGCAATGTGTGATGGTTTTCAACTTGCGATGAGATCTCTCCCATTGAACGGGTTTAGATCTATGCCCTCGTCATTTTTTTAATCCAATTTTCCTTTCGTTGTATAACCTAATATATATATATATGATTTAATAGAGTTTAAAAAAATAGTTTGAACAGAGAGCCTGATCGATAGAAAACACTTGAAAATTTATAATAAATGAATTTACAGAGCCAAACCCTTGATCAGCTAGTTATTACAATTTTTTATGTACTCTCTACTCTCTCCTCTCGCACACCTATTTCACACTTATCTCACTCTTTTTCCACACTTTCCTCTCTCTCACACCTATCTTATATATTTTTATAAAAATTTGAAGCAATCCTTCTCGCCTAAACTATATTTCTATTGAACCACTCCAACAAACAAATGCTACTCTATTTCTAAGCTCATATCCTACTTGGCTCAGTCTCCTCGCAGGGAGAAATCAATTTCTATTTTATTTCCTAGTTAAATTAGAAAACCCAAACAAACTAACTTCTCTCATTTAAAACTAAGTAAAATATTAATGGTCAAAGTTTATCCACTTCATTTTAGCCACAACATGTGAACATACAATCACGTTACAATCATGTGAACTAAAGTAACTATGTTGTTTTCATCCAACTGGCATCTTCCACATGGCATCCTTTCCATTTGACTAGATACTAATAGTAAGTTTGTCCTCTAGTCTTCTTTGCTGCTCTTTTCTCCCAAATGGCTTCAACTCCTTTCTTTTCTTTCTTTGGCATCTGTTCCTTCCAATTCAAAGTCTAGTCTTCCTTTTTTGTAGAGTCTTCTTGTAGCTCTTCCTCTGTTCCTTTGTATATGTACAATTCTGCAACATTAAAGATAGGTGATATTCCAATTCATGCTGGAAATTCAATCTCATATGCATTTGAAGAAAATTTCCTCAAAATTCTACATGGTCTTATATTTTTCATCTTTAATTTTTTGTAAGTCCTAACAGGAAACCTTTATTTTCTCAGGTACACCATGACTAGGTCACCTACTTGGAATTATTTTTCCTTCCTCTTCATATTAACTCTTTTCTTTTATTTGCAATTGCTTTCCTGTAATCTGTCTTTAACATCTTCCTGTATTTTCTGCATCTGTTCTGCAAACTCTTCAGCCTTTGTATTCCTTATCTCTTGTTTTCCTAAATTTTTGAGCTCATACAAACCTCTTGGATTCATTCCAAAAACAATCTGGAATGAAATCACCCCAATACTTCATTTGGGAGTCTCATTATAAGCAAACTCATCTTAAGAAAGTGCTAAATCCCACTGCTTAGGATTTTTATACACTAAGCTCGTCAATATATTTCCCAAGCTTTTGTTCACTACCTTGGTATTTCCATCCATTTGAGGGTGATAAGTTGAACTGAAACTAAGGTTGATACCTATTTTTTTCCATAGAGTTCTCCAGAAATGACCAACAAACTTGGTATCCCTGTCAAACACAATACTCATAGGAAATCCATTTAATCTTACATTTTCTCAAAAAACCAAATCAGCAATATGTTTTGCATCTCTAGTTTTCTTGCATGCAATGAAATGAGCCATTTTAGAAAACCTATCCACCACAACATAAATGGAGTCATTTCCTCTTTGAGTTTTTGGCAACCCCAAAATAAAATCCATACTAACTGCATCCCATGGTTGGTTTGGTATTGGTAATGGCTGATACAATCCTGTATTTTGACTTCTCCCCTTAGCATGCTGACAAATCCTGCATTTCTCAACATATTCCTTAACATCAGTTTGCATATTTGGCTAGTAGTAAAAAGCATTTACCTAAGAAAATGTCTTGTCTTGTTCGAAGTGTTCAAATAAGCATTTGTTGTGTTTCTCCTTAATTATGTTTTCCCTTATCAAACATTTGGGAATGCACAGTTTATTATTTTTGAATATTAAACCTCCTTGGATGAGATAATCCAACCACTAGCTTCTATTATGAACTGCTGGGTTTTGCACAACTGCATAAATTTCCTTAAATTTTGCATCTTATTTATACATGTCAACCATTTCTTCAAATCCTACAACACTAAATTTTAATTTTTGCATGATTAAATTCATTCTGCTCAAAGCATTGGAAACTTTGTTCAACTTACCTCTTGAATGCTTAATCACAAAAGTAAAACTCTGCAAAAATTCTACCTATTTGACATGTTTCTGGTTCAATTTTGGTTGGTTGTTTATAAACTGTAATGCATGGTTATTATAATATAATACAAACTCTTTTGGTAACAAATAATGTCTCCATTTTTTCAAGGCTTGCACAACAGCATAAAACTCTTTGTCATAAGATGAGTATTTCTTCTTAGCTTCATTCAATTTCTCACTGAAATATGCTATTGGCCTCTGTTCTTGACTTAAAACTGCTCTAATTGCAACTCCAATAGCATCAGTTTCAACTTGGAAAACTTTTTCAAAAGGTTTTTCTGTAATTTTATTTTTTGGAAACTTAAAGTTTCAGTCTGCTGCTTCTGTCCACTTGAATGGCTGATTATTTTCCTTGATTTTTTCAATAATGGGTGCCCAAATCTCAATAAATCTTCTGATAAATTTTCTATAGAAACTTGCAAGGCCGTTAAATATTCTTACCTCAAATATGTTTCTTGGATTTGGCTAATTCAAAATTGCTTGGATTTTTCCTGGATCCATTTTTAAGCCTTCTTTAGAAACTACAAATCCCAAATACACTATTTCTTCCTTGATAAAACTGCATTTCTTCAAATTTATTAGCAGCTTCTCTTTCTACAAAGTTTTTATAACCAATTTAAGGTGCTCCAAATGCTCTTCTTTACTTCGATTGAAAATTAGAATATCATCAAGATAAACAATTACAAAATTGCTTGCATATTCCTTCAAGACTTAATTCATTAATCTCATGAATGTGCTGGGTGCATTAGTGAGCCCAAAAGGTATCACTAACCATTCATACAAACCATTGTTTGTTTTGAAGGTAGTCTTCCACTCATCCCCTTCTCTAATCCTTATCTGATGATAACCACTCTTCAAATATATCTTAGTAAAATATTTTGATCCACTTAATCAATCCATTAAATCATTCATGCGTGGTAAAGGAAAAGGATACTTGATGGTGATTTTGTTTATGGCTCTGGAATTTGTGCACATGTGCCATTGACCTCCCTTCTTTGGACTGAGTATTGTTGGTACATCACATGGACTAAGGCTTTCTCTTATCAGCCCCTTATCCATCAACTCTTGCACTTGTCTCCCAACTTTTGCATTTTTTTGAGGAGTTAACTTGTATGCTGCTTTATTCGGAAAACTTACTCTAGGTATTAGATAAATATGATGACTAATACTTCTGATTGGAGGTAATTCATTTGGAAAATCATCCACAATAATATCCAAAAAATCATTCAAAATATTGCGAATTTCTTCAGATAAATCTTCTAAATTTGTGGAAGTTAGAATTACCTTCGGTCTTCCTATAATAGAAAAATGCATCTCCTCATCCTTCTCGACTTCTTGCAATAGTTCTTTCCCACTCATCATCATAACATTGTTTCTAGGTGTTTCTTTTCCAGCTTCATCCTTAAATGGCAACAGTGTGTGTTTGTCTCCATCTTTTTCCAAAGTATAAGTGTTTCTTCTGCCATCATGCATGGCTTTCCGATCAAACTTCCATGGTATTCCTAACAATATGTGACATACATCCATTTGCATTACATCACATAATATAACATCCTTGTAAGTACCAATTTGGATCTCCACCTTTCATTGTTCTTTCACAATAATCTGATGTCCTTTTTGTAGCCATGATACCTTATAAGGAGTAGGGTGTATTGTTTTTACCAATCCCAACTTGTCCACCATCTCTGTAGAAACAAGGTTATCAATGCTTCCCCTATCAATTACCACTTTGAAAAATTTACCTTTGGACTTGCATATAGTCTTGAATAGATTCTTCCTCAAAGCTGTCTCTGATGCTTCTTTTTATGCTTTAAGCAATACACCTTTCAATAGCAAGGATTCTCCTGCTTCGGGGGGTTCCTCTTTACTTGCAATCTGAGGAATTTCTTCCTTTGTTTCAGCAACATTCACATTTCTCTGGGTTGTTAACTTATTATGAGGACAGTCCTATGACCCATGTCCCCATTGACCACATGTAAAGCATCGAATATCTCTTCCTCGGCCTCTACCTCTGGGTACAAACCTTCCTCGACCAAAGTATCCTCTCTGTGTTGATTTTCTACTCGAACCTCCTGCTTCATTCTGGGAATGTTGAAATCTGGGTTTGAATGTTCCTCTTCCCCTTGCTAAACTTTTTCTTTGATTCCCCTGACTTTACTTTCTCTGTATCTTCTCTTATGCTTTTAAGGCTGCCTAGTAAGCATCTTCAATTGTCGTCAGATTTAATAGACTGATCGCATCCTAGATATCATACCTCAAGCCATTTATATACATGGCTACTTTCTCAAAATCAGCCTCTACATGTCCAGCTCTAATATTCAGCTTATAAAATTCCTCTATATATTCTTTCATTGTCATTCCTTTTTGTTTCAAATTTTGTAATTGCTTAAAAATATTTAACTGATAATCCTTGGGCAGGAACTTACTTTTTAATTTTCTTACCATTTTGTCCCATTGCTTGATTTTGGGCTTTCCTTTTCTTTGTTTGGATACCTGTAACTCCTCCCACCAGAGAGCTACATGACCCTTTATTCTGGTTGGCGCAAACTTCACTTTCCTTTTGTCTTCAACTTCTTCAAATTCAAAGTACTTGTCTAATGAACTAATCCAGTCCATTAACTCCTCCATATTGATATTTCCCTCATACAAAGGTACATCCACCTTTGGTCTTCTAGTTTCCTTAATCAACATTTTTAGCATTTTAGTTGCGACATCTTCTACTTGTTCTTCCTGAGAAGTTTCCTCTACTTCGTTGACATCTCCTTCTTCAGGTGCTCTCCTCTGAGAAACCTCTATTGTCTCCATTATTGTATGAAGATGTCGAATCTCATATTCAACATAATTACATTAGCCTCTAGTCTTCCATGACCTATGCCAGCTCCTCTCCTTGGTGGCATCTTTGCTCCAACGTTCAAGAACAGACTCAAGTCTTCTCTAATAACAAATGATACAGACTAGCTACAAAAATATCATAGTATGCATGGAAACAATAGAGTTTACACTCTACAAGACCTTATTACCCATAGCGGGTTTGTTTTAACTCTGGGGCTCGTTAAGCATACATACATACATATGGCACGATCAACAACATTATTATAAACAAACACATATAACCCAAAACAATTCGTTTGCATGGAATCTCTTACCAAAGGATCCCACCACAAGCCCGACCAATCATTGGCGATCTTCGATCGCACAATTTGCAGTTTAGCTTTAACACTCAGACTTTAATCCTTGCAAATTGTGAAACTGCGTTGAGCTAACATGTGTCCTCCTCCTTTTTGCATTGCAAATAAAATAGTTTACTTTGTGATGTCTTAACACTTATTTCCTAAATCTTGCGAAGTGTGAAATTGTTTCCCAATGCTGTGATCTCCACCATTGGATTAGTCCAAGATCTGACGATCCCCATTATCTCTCCACTCCTCACTTTGCATCATTGATAAAACAATTTAACTTGCGACTTTTTAATGTTAAACCCATTTATGTGTGATGTGTGATGGTTTTCAACTTGCGATGATATTTATCCCATTGATCGGGTTCAGATCTATGCCCTCGTCATGCCTGTAATCCGATTGTCCTTCCAGTGTATAACTTAATATATATATGATTTAAAAAAGTTTAAACAAATAGTTTGAATAGAGAGCTAGATCAATACAAAACACTTTAAAATTAATAATGAAGGAATTTACAGAGCCAAGCCATTGATCGGTTGATTATTACCATTTTTTATGCTCTCTCTGCTCTCTCCTCTCACACACCTATTTCACACTTGTCTTGCTCTTTTTCCACACTCTTCTCTCTCTCTCTCTCACCTATATTATATATTTATATAACAATTTTAAAAGGTCCTTCTCACATAAAATATATTTCTATTGAACCACTCCAACAAACAAATTCTACTCTATTTCTAAGCTCATGTCCTACTTGGCTCAATCTCCTCGTAGGGAGAAACCAATTTCTATTTTATTTCCTAATTAAATTAAAAAACCCAAACAAACTAACTTCTCTCATTTAAAACTAAGTAAAATATTAATGGCAAATTTTTATCCACCTCATGATAGCCACAACATGTGAACATACAATCACATTACTGGCTAAGTCCGGATGCTCCTACATCATAAGAGATGTAATATTAGTTTTCATAAAGAGTTAGAAAGTTGCAGAATGGATAAGAGAGGAAGCATGTAAGAGAGCTGCAGAAGGTTGGAGAGTGGAAGAATAAGAGAGATCTAATAGAGATGTTGTGCATATCAAGAGTTAATATGAAGTAGATATGAAGGGTGAAGAAGTAGAAGTGGAGAAGGAGTATAAGAGAGCTGACATCCAGCTAAATCATCATTTTAGTTTCATGTTGAGTGAGTGGATTGCAGTCTCCTTTCAAGTTGTAGCTTGATAAATTTCAAGTTGGAGCTAGGTGAGGTAGGAGCCTCCTATGGGTTGTAGCCTGTAGAAAATACATGGGAGTTGGTACTTCTGTTTCAAGTTGTAGCTCTATAGATGGGTAGTTGTAGCTGGTTGAGGTAGGAGCCTCTTGTGGGTTGTATCCTACAGAAAATATATGGGATTTGGAGCTTCCTTGGAAGTTTTAGCTTGCATAATTTGAGGTAGTATCCTCCTGTAGGTTGGAGCCTATAGAAAATCAGTGGTGAGAGGGATTGGGAGCTTTCCTTTACATCACAACAAAAATAAGATGTGGTCTTCTCCCTTATGGGTTTCCACTTATATCTGTTGTCTATGTGCTTGATGATTATGTGTTGATGTGATGTTTTATTCTGATTAATTACTTGTTGTCCACACATTCAGTTTGTTGATTCATTATGTATTAAGATGCTTATAAAATGTAGTTAATGGTTGTAAAGAAAATATCTTTAAATGTCCAAGAATGTACTAAACTTATTCACCCCCCCTCTCATTTTAGCTAAGGGTTCATCAATTGCTATCAGAGTAGTTTCCTTTGGTGTAAGCCTAGTAGCTTGAAGGAGATCTGGTTGAGTCATGCACTATCAAAATGCACCCATGTTGAGTAAAACAAACTTTCCTGAATGGAGAGATAAGGTTAAAATAGATATAATGGCTTATGAACCTGAGTATGGAAGCTTGTATGTGATGGTTACTGCACAGACTCCCCCTCTTTGCAAGAAAAATAGTGGAATGCCAAGGCAAAATGTGTGATATATAACAGTATTCATAACAAGGATCTTGATTCAATAATGGGTTTATCTTCTACAAAAGGAATCTAGAATAGATTGCATCTCATGCATGAAGGAGACACTAGTGGTTGCATTATCCAAAAGGAGAAGATAAACAATAACATGAAGAAAAATTCCTTTCAAAAGGAAAAAGATCAATCAAATGAGATACCTGCTAGGGTGAATGGATGTGATTTCCATGAAGAAAGTAAAGTTGATGAAAAAGCCAAAGTTGACACAGCCTTGACTAAAATAGAAAGATTGAAGAATGAAAACAAAGACCTTAAGACACTGGTGCAAATATGTGATGAGAGAGAATATGAAAATAAGGAAGAAATTGTTGCCCTGAAGGCACAACTTGAAGAAGCAAGGATTTTAGGAAGGATGATTAATAACCAGCTCAAGGAGAGAGATATAAAATATGAAATACTAGAGTTTGAAATCATTTCAGCTGGAAGATAGTTATATGAAGAAGAAGCTAAATTTGTTAGAAGATTGGACAGAGGCATAGGTAAGCACAAAGGTAAGATTCCATTCAAGTGCTTTAAGTATGGAAGAGTGGGCCACTGGGCCTCAAAATTTCCCAATAAGATAATAGAGAATTATTCTAAAGGGAAAGAGAAAAGAAGCTCCTATAATGTGGAGAAAGGGAAGAAATTTAAGAGAAATTTGTTTTTTCCCAGCAAGATAGCAGTGCATCTGAAAGCTCAAATGAATTGCCAGATGAATATGGAATCTCTGAATTCGCATTAATGAGTATGGATGATATTAAAGATGATCTTGTGGAATCTGAAGAAGAAGGTAAGGTAGACCTTGAGGGGGAGTTGATAAGTGCCATAAAGGAAATTGAAAGGCTTAAACTTAAGAGTAAGAAACAGAAAGAGATGCTTCTGAAATATGCAAACACAGAACCAGATTTAGAAGACCTTATTAAACTGAAATTTGAACTAGAAGAATCAAGGAAAATAGAGGATATTCTAAAAATGGAAATAAAGGAGAAAAATCAGGAGCGTGAAAAGTTGGAACAAGAAGTGGTAAGCCTAAGGAAGAAATCAAAAAAGGCCCAAAGGGAATTAACTATGAATATTCCACGAATGAAAAGCTCTGAACAATTGGAAAAAATACTAAATTCTCAAAGATATCCTCTTATAAAGGTCGGGATAGGCTATGAAGGATAAAACATTAAGTCCAAGGTTGAAGATAAAAAGGATATCACTTTTGTGAAAGATGTAAAATAAAAAGATAACTCTCATCAATCTGAGATTATTGCAGCCAAAAGACTGGTAGAAGAAAGGAGCAGGTTGTGTAAGAAGCTCAAGGACGATATTACCTCCATGGATAACTGAGAGAAGGTAGACATTGAAATAGATGATGAAGCAGCCCAAAAGAGATCCAAAGAGTTAGAAGCCAACATGACCACAATGGGTAATGAAGAAGACAGAAACAAGCAGCAACCTCAAGTGACAAAGAAATAAATGAAGAAACAGTCAACTTAAAAAGGCTCAAATGCTCCTAAGGATGAACTGATCAAATTTGGAAGATGTCAAAGGAGGTTCCTTCCTCCTATGAGAAGTATCACATGCTTTTCCTGCCACAAACAAGGACATATAGCAGCATACTGTAAGACAAAGAAAATATAGTCAAGCCAGCAAAAGATGCAGCCAATAAGAGGAATTCCTCAAGAAAGAAGATGGAAAGGACAATATTTCACCAAGCACACAAATCATTTCCGTGGCTATTGTTATGCATGCAATGAATTTGGACATAAATTTGTTGAATGTAAATTATGTTCAAGAAGGAGCACAAAATGTTATACATCAGCTCAAACGTACCTAGGTAAAATAAGATGTTATGTGTGCCGCAAGCTTTGACACAAATTAAATGACTGCAAGTTTCCATATACATTAAAGGACTCTAGATAAATGATGGAACCAAATCAAATCAGACCAAATTGTGAATCAAAAGAAAATGCAGACATTATGAGGAACCCCAACAAAGTATGGAAGAAGAAGGAAATGGGGGAGCCTGTTACTTTAATGACATTATGAATCCATCATAGGCTCAAGGGAGATTCTCTGGGAAGCAACGCAAATATATATAGGTAGTGATAGATAAGAAGAAACATACCAGGGGGAGATCAGTTCACAAAAATTCCCTATAAGAGTTGTCAAAGAAGAGCTGCTTGGAATAAGAACAGCTGAAAGTTTAGGAAGGGAAAGGACAATTCCTCTAGTAGAGAACTATAGAGGTAGAAGGACATTTGAAACATTCAATAGACAAAATTTTGATGGATTAAGAGAAAGTAGCAAGCAGTCATGGTGGTAAAGGGAACATCATTCATGAACTTGGAAACTAAGAGGATGATTACACTGTGTGTCTCACTACAAGTGTTGATAATGAAACAAAATTATTTTAAGAAGGATGAATAAGAAAAGTGTTATTATCATTATATCATTACAAATATCCATCCTAAGTGTTATTATTGGTGCAGTGGCATGATACCAGTCCTCAGGATCGGAATATCATGGTATGCATCATGGTGGTGGTATGGCAGAAATACATCAAGGAAGTAATCCCAACATTATCAGCATTATAATATGTGTGGATTAAGTTCTAGTTGCTCTAATTAGTGCAAAGTATCTTCTGGTTTCAAATACTAGAGAATTTTGAGCCACGTTATCAAACATGGAAAG
The DNA here is from genome assembly GCA_034641835.2 of Pinus albicaulis. Classification (NCBI taxonomy): domain Eukaryota; kingdom Viridiplantae; phylum Streptophyta; class Pinopsida; order Pinales; family Pinaceae; genus Pinus; species Pinus albicaulis. The sequence goes on along the minus strand of CM076581.1, from coordinate 1,030,407,510 downwards.
GTCAGTAAAATGTCAAAGCATCATTATCTTATGTTCATTGATGTGTTATATTGAGCGCTGAAGAATCACATAGTCTTGGATATGAATGAACACCTTTTTCAAGTCACTATTGATATACTTTCAAGGCCTGATTCTTAATTCATCCATAAGCTTGTTGAAGTATGTCTGATAAAATTTCAAGTAGACAAATTGAATAAGTTTTCCCAAAGAACATGTTGATATAATAGTTGAAGTGTCTGAAGTATGATGGAGAGTTAATTATTGAACTACATACCCCCTTGTGTCATAAATGAAAGTGTATAGTTTATAGTGAGAGTGTCCAATGCATGGAATGTATCAAGCCTCGAGGGTTTTATGTTTAAATATGTAACTATTAGGTATTAAATTCATTGGGCCTTTTAGATTGAAATATATTGTCTAATATTACAATCATTTGTAGGCCCTGTTTGGACTCATTGTTCACATCGGCATCAAGGGCTTTTGACTTTTAGTGATTATATCTTCAGAATTCTGGCACATATCACCAATATCAAGCAGTAAGGGACAAAAGTATAGAATATTCTATGGTGACATGCCTTCCATCATTCTCATGAGTTTGGGATAGCATCAATTTGCATCATATTCATGTAATCTCTATGATTTTCAAAGTGTTACCTCAACAATGCTCATATATCTTATGAAGTTTGCAATGCAGTCAAAACGATGACCTACTACTCTCCTGTAATGTTGAAGTGCACATAAAGCAGCACCCATTGTGTATGGAGAAGATCGGAAAGTAGTAATACAATGATGGAGTGTGTATATTCATTTAATAACAAAAGGATAGAATTAAGAATGCTTATATAGAACTCAAAGAGTAGCAATGCAATGATGGAATATACACTGAAAAAAATGATAACCCCTTTCCATTGATGTCAAATGGGAAGGAAAAGAAAGCAGAGGAAGATAGAAACTTCTCAAAATGAAAGGGGAAGGAAGTGTTGCCATCAATGCCAAAGGGGGAGATTGTTGGAAATATTGTCATTGATGGAAAAGGAGCAGAAAGGAGTAGCACCGGAATTATCATTGAGAAAAAGGAGCATATCAAGATCAGCTGGACTATAAAGGAGCAATAAGGAAAATAAGGAAAAATTTAAGTGGCTAAGGATAAAAGAGAGGCATATGAGCAAAAAAGAGTAAAAGATAAGTATAGGAGCAGCAAAGATTAAAAGAGAGGCAAAGGAGCAAGGCAGAGGAGCAGCAAAGAGGCGTGGATCAACACCAAAATTATCAATAAGGAAAAGGAGTAGATCAGGCAATGATGAAGTGAAAATTCATAAAAAAAAGGAGCTAGAGGAGTAGGAGAGAGGCAAGGAGCAGAATTAGACCATTAGCAAAGGAAAAGGAGCAGAGAGGAGGAACATTAGAATCAAAGGCAACAAAATCAGCAAAGGTAGTTAAGACATCAAAGAAGCAAAGGAGAAGATAAAGAGTAGCAAAATGCAGTAAAGAGACAACAAAAATTATAGTAGCAGCATGACAAAGAGGCAAAGGAAAATCATGAATGAGCTGGGTCGAGTCGGACTATTTTGCATTTAGAATGGTGCATGAGGACACGTGCAGTTCAATAGGCCGAGTCAGGTCACATGCAGATAATGTAAATATTGTGTTATATGGAATGTTCTGGATCATGTATTATCTGTGTGAATTATTTAATTCCGATTTCATTATGTATACGTATTTTTTACATTTTTGTTAATTGATAGAATACGAATAGTGAACGAAGTTCCTATGAACTTTGCTGGAGATCAAAGTATGGTAGAACGGGATTTATTACAGACGTGATTCTATTGGCAAAGATCAGTGTGTGGGTGGAACGAACGGTGATGATCAAGTCACAGAAATGATAGCGAGCGATGGACGGACCAGATCATAGAAGACGGTTGATGCACATCGCAATCAGTGACTTTTATATTTATGTGTTAAGCAATCGCAAGTTAAATTGCTTAAGTTACGATGTGATAAGACACAGAAATTGCGAAATGTGAAGTGTGGGAGATGACATGGCAAGTTGATGTGGCAATGATGTGGCGATGATGTGGCAGTGACGTGGAAATGACGTGGATATGACATGGTAGTGGCATGGCGATGACGTGGCAGTGATGTGGCTGTGACATGGTAGTGACATGGCGATGACGTGGCAGTGACGTGGCAAGGTGACCTAGAGATGAGGTGGACCTGGCTCGCATGTCAAACATTGCAAGCTCAGGAGGATAAGCAGTCAATAATCATGTTAAAATGCCAAAGTGCGAAATGCGATACGAGTATCAGATGCAATATGCTTCAAAGATAAATTCTAGAGGATTTAAATTCTAGCATGGGATGCATTCGCATACCACACATCACTATTGGTGATTCTTATATTTATATGTTAATTCATCACAAGTTAATTGTTTTAAGTTGTGATGCGATAAGAAGTGTGGTTTGCGATGCGATTTGATCACATATTGCATATGGTAAGAGGAAAAATGTTATTTCTATGAGCTAAATGTTGCGACATGTGATAAGGAGCAGATGCAATGGAGTTACGACGCCAAAGACTAAAGAATTAAAGTCCAGCTATGGGACCCAATTGGATATCGCAATTCGTAAGCTTAGGAGGATAAGCGCTTAAGAATCGTGTTGAAACTTCGAAGTGCGAAGTGCTATAAAGAGGACAGATGTGATGCAGTTCAACGCTGAAGTTTAAAGGATTTCAAATCCGGATGTAAGGCCCTTTTGTTAAGAAATTGCATCGAAGAATGGAAGAGCTGAATATAACATAGAACCACGCTGAAAACACTGAAATGTGATCAAGGAGGTCAGATGCGATTTCATTCAAAATTTCCACTGTAATACATTTCAGATCCAGGGTTCTCTGTGGATATGCCTATTTACAAAGAAGTAAAGTTGAATGGAGAGTTGACTCGGGTGTAGAAAAAGGAAAGCATGAATGCAAGAAAAGACTTGGGTAAGTAATAACACTCGACACTCATGCAGAATAGTTGTTGATGTGGTTACACCAGTTTACAAAGAAAAGTCTGAACGAAGGGGTAGACTCAGGTGCAAAAGCCTAGACACTCGTGTAGAGGTGTTATGTGGCTGTGGATTTTTATCAAACAAAAGTCTAAATGCGAAGGAAGACTCGGGTAAGTGACCCAACACATAGTGAAGAGTAGAGAAAGTTAAACATTGTGGATATGAGAAGATAGGCACCATGGGTTGAGTCGGGCTCAGAAAAACTATGGGCAAAGAATATTGAATGTTGTGGTCAATAGATAGAATAGTCAAAGTCAAGAAAAAGTTTGTGATGCTACACTATTGGAAATGTGCCATCTAGGTCAAGTCGGGAAAAATGGGTTTGTATAGAATTGTGATGATATAACTGCAGAAACAGAAAAGATAGTGACAGTAGTAGACAGGACAAATGCACAGTGAGCCAAGAGTTGAAAGGGCTGAGTGAAATATATTTGTTGTAACTGTAAATGTAAATTCATTGATTATTTTATATTTCTTGTGATGCAAAGGAAAGTCTCTGTAGGAATAGGAAAAACTCCATGAGTGAAGTAATGATTATTTTTGGTGTAATAACCTGAACTGAAGAATAAGGAATCGAATGGGTGGAAGGCATAGGCTTAGGCTTGTTCACTTCATATTCCCTGTAGAATGCAAATAGTCAGGAGTTTTATGTATAAGAGATTTAATTTCAGTGTGCATAAAGCATTAGAAATCTTCAGAACGGATAAGAGCAGAAGAATGTAAGAGAGTTGCATAAGGTTGGAGACTGGAAGAATAAGAGAGAGTTAATAGAGATGTTGTGCATATTAGGAGCTTATATGAAGTCGATATGAAGGGTGAAGAGGCAACAGTGGAGAAGGAGTATAACAGCACTGATATCCAGGTAAATCAACATTTTAGTTTCATGTTGAGTGAGGGGATTGTAGTCTCCTTTCAAGTAGTAGCTTGATAAATTTCCAATTGGAGCTGGGTGAGGTAGGAGCCTCCTGTGGGTTGTAGCCTACAAAAAATACATGGGAGTTGGTGCTTCCATTTCAAGTTGTAGCTTTATAGATGGCCAGTTGTAGCTGGTTGAGGTAGGAGCCTCCTGTGGGTTGTAGCCTACAGAAAATAAATGGGACTTGGAGCTTCCTTGCAAGTTGTAGCTTGCATAATTTGAGGTACTTGCCTCCTGTAGGTTGGAGCCTATAGAAAATTAGTGGTGAGAGGGATTTGGAGCATGCCTTTGCATCACAACAATAATAAGATGTGGTTTTCTCCCTTATGGGTTTCCACTTATATCTAGTGTCTATGTGCTTGATGATTATGTGTTGATGGGATGTTTTAATCTGATTAATTACTTTTTGTCCACAAATTCATTTTGTTGATTCATTATGTATTAAGCTGCTTATAAAATGAATTATTTAATGGGTGTAAAGAAAAGAGTTTTAAATATCCACGAATGTACTAAACTGATTCACCCCCCCCCTCTCATTTTAGGTAAGGGTCCATCACTTGGGTGAATTAATACCATGGGTGGATGTCACTTAAAATATCATGGAAATTCCATGGGTGTATTAATACCATGGGTTGATTCCAAATACCATGCGTAAATTCACTGTGTGGATAAATACCATGGGTGGATTAATATCATAGGTAGATTTCACTTACAATACCATGGATAAATTCCATGGGTGGATAAATACCATGGGTGGATGAATACCATGGATAGATGTCACTTTCCATTGGAATCATTGATTGCTCCTTAAGAAGAAATGGTCCCCATTGCATGAAGTTCCCTCCTGAGAAGCCTTTATTGAATATGAAGAGCCACTCAAGAGAAACATTTTGTGTGGTTATCCGAGGATAGAGATATCTTGTAATGCTTATGACCAATTGTGATACTGATATTATGTGGCCTAGAAAATGGACTTGAATGAAGTGTGGGTTTGTGGATGACCCATAACCATGAAAAACGAAGATCAAAGGATAAAGATACCCTGTAATGCTTGTGACCAATTGTAACACTCACGGTGTGTAGTGTAGAAAATGGACTTCGATGACAAGGGTTTTATGTGGTTGAACCATAACCCTGGGTTTGTGGGTGAACCATAACCGTGATGGTGCCCTGTATAGTAGATTCTTGTATCCAATGAGATGTTGTAAAGGCTTGTTTCACATTATAGACATCTTGTTGAAACTTTGCTAATAACTGCTACTAAATGTAATGAAATCAAATTTCGTCAAAAACGAATTTGAGGCATTGAAGAGATATTTCCGTTGATATAAGGCACTTAAAATTTTATGACCTATGAAATGAAAATTGATTCCTGAAACTCATGGTATGCATGACCGTGCAACGTTACAGACATGTGTAACTTCAATTTCTCATATCTATCAAAACGAGAAACAAAATCAAATTGCGTAAAAAACCCATTAGAGCTAATAGAAATTAAATTCAAATGAGATATTTTACACTTTCTAAAATTCTTTATGGAGGTCATAGAACTTGCATGAAGTTTGCTAAAGGTTGCTGCAAAACTTTGAAACTAAAATATACTTAAAACCCTCATTCCCATGGAGCTGTAACCTAAATTTGATACCACTAATCCAGATCTTGGGGGGAGGCCCCCAAGATCTAAAAAATTTAAATTCTAGAAGAAATGAGGAGAATACATCGTAAAAAAAACCACAAATAATTTTTTTTATTAAACCGCAGAATAATTGTAATAGCTACATTGTGGTAGACAATCTGTCCTTTCACAAAATGTGGCTTGTTACTTATAAATTTATTTTTTTGTGAGCTTGGTAGCACCTTATTTTTCCACTAGATTAACAACAAGTTACAACTATTTTTAAAGATAGTTAGGTGGCCTCAACTTCCCCTACAGGAAACCAAGTTTGTTGGCCACCTAACAACATGGTATGCCATCTAAAAACAAAAAGTTTTAAGTATTTCTATCCAAGCTATATATTCCTAAATTTATTTTCATATCCTACTATCTACTTTCCTAGTGGCATGACTGTCTATACATTGAAAATTGAAAGTTATCTCCATACATGTAAACATTAATAAATAAAACTACACAAAGAAACATATGATAATCTAATTTTCTTCATCAGCGAAAGTAGATTCCAACGGTGTCGAGTCCTTTGCATTGGAACCTGGGATTTCTAGCTGGGAAAGGATGCAAGTTAGGTGGTTTTCAATGCACTGGAGGCACCCCTTGTGCTTCTAAATCTGGAAATGGATTCTCTAAAAATATTTTTTGTAGTTCGGTAAATCCTACTCTTTTGTGGCCATGCTCATAGAAATATGCTCCAAGGCCTTTCCCAGTATACCTTTCATAGACCAATAAAGAAAAAGGGTATGCTTAAAATTTCTAATGCAGCCTTGATTATGCCCAGGATCGGGCATTAAGGTCTACCAATCCTCTACATTGATTTCAATTGAGCCTACCTGGTAGTTCAGATCCACCTCCCATTCCTCGATTAATTTTATTATTTCCTCGATTGTCCTCTCAAGATAAGAACTCACAACTTAATTGATGATGTTCACTGCAGGCTTTCTGCCTCATTATTTTCCTCCAGATGAACTGGGTTTCCCCACTAGTTCATGGCCGTTACTTTTCCAACTGTGGCCCCTCGAGGTAGGGCTTCTAGTTCTCGTCGTTGTACGAGCCATGGTTGCAGTTTTGGGGGTTATGGATGTATTATATGAATCAATACTCGCACAAGCTAGACCAAGCCAAAATAAACTCATCTTCCAGGAATTGTTACCAACCTTTCCACCTGCCCAGAGATCAACAGAAAACCGTAATTCCATAACATGGGTTTGAAAAACCTTCCTTTCTTCCCAAAATTTTTTAAAAGTTTTCCCTGATTTAAGTAAGGTGTCCATCACCATATACCATGACCAACAATTATGATGCACCAAACTTTTAATTTAGAGCCTATAGGGTTTTCGTCCACCATGACCATCATTTTTAAAAAGTAGACAAGACACAGACATACTCAGAAGGGAAGGGCCGAAACGTTTTCACCTGTGGAGCATGGGCCAGGATATTTGGTTAGTTGACCCATCTCAAAATCCCATAAAAATTAAGCCTGAAACCACACAAGACTACCCCGGAGCCATGCCAAGTTCAACTAGGTCAATTTAAGAGCTATGGGAACAATGATTGTGATGATACCTTGGACTAATCCCATTCGGTACAACCAAAGTCCAAACAAAACAGATATAGGAACATTTCCAAGAAAATTTCCATAATTTATCCAATAAACATACATAATGCATTATCAGGATAGTACTCAAACCCTCAAAACCCAACAAATTAGGACAAGTCCAACCCAATTCCCTTACTCAGGGAACTCGCTACATGGAGAAAACGGAGGAGTGCCTGGCTACATACCAGTTATCCAACACAAATGGTTGTTGAAGGCTCATTGTTTCCAACCTCCGTGAATGTCTACAGCACTATACACTGATCACTAAGTCTCACTGATCCAGGACCATAGGTTCTCCACCAAAACACTGCATGGAAACAAACATATGCCAAAGCCTTAAATGGATACCACTGGCGCCACCTGAGATAATATTAAAATACCTTATGCATGAAGCTGCCATTCCATCCTTTCCACTCTTGTGGAAGGTGTAGGGCTTGTCCTTTGAGGCGCCCATCATTAAATGAGATGGATATGCCTTGGATCCAGTACACAGCTCGAGTGGTCAACTTGTTTCTTATAAAAAAAATTAGTTACAATAACACACGTAAATTCCATGGGTGAATGAATACCATGGGCGGATGTCACTTACAATACCATGGGTAAATTCCATGGGTGAATAAATACCATGGGTGGAGGAATACCATGGGTGCATACCACTTACAATACAATGGGTGAATGAATACCATGGGTGGATTCCACTTACAATACCATGGGTGGATTCCGCTTACAATACCATGGGTACGTTCCATGAGTGGATAAATACCATGGGTGTTTGCCACTTACAATACTATGCATAAATTCCATGTGTGGATAAATACCATTGGTGGATGAATACCATGGGTGGATTCCACTTACAATAACATGGGTAAATTCCTTATGTGGATAAATACCATGGGTGGATGAATACCCTGTATAGATTCCACTTTCCATTCAAATCACGTCAAGCCTTGTGAACTCTTAGGTGGGTACACTTGTGGGCTGACCTAGTACTAAAAACCTCAATTTACTACTTGGGTTGAAAGGGAGGTTGATTCCATTCATTGGAAAGAAAAGAAGAAGATTATTTTAACTCTAGATTTAAATCTATTTGAACTCTATATTTCCTTGGTAGATATAACCATATGGGTTAATTTTAACTACTAATTTATTCTAGAAAGTATCAAGAGTAACAAATATCTCAAGATGCAAATATCTTTTTTAGTGCAAAACTTGAGGGAATGTTTGCACCTTGAAATATTTTATTCATCTCCATGCTTGGTAGATCAGGAGCTAAGATGGATCTATGATAATTATTTATAATATTATATTTATTTATTTCACATCTCTATATATAGAAATATTCTTATTTCTAATTTTATTAAAATATTGATTATATATATATATATATATATATATATATATATATATATATATATATATATATATATACACTTAAAAACAAAATTTTCTTCAAGTATTAAAATTTTGTATGCTAATTAAATGTGAAGTTTTGAAATATAATGGTTACAAATACGAATAATTATATTAATTTATATGGTAAATGTGTCTACTATCTATAATTTTTATATATTTAACATCTCTCTATATATAAATATTCTTGAAAGAAACAAGTTTTCAATGCATTTTCATTTTTTCTAGATGTGGGTCTACTCAAAAGTATGCAAAATGGTTACTCATTGGATGCAGAATCTAATTCTACATGAAACGAGTCTGCACCATTTGAGTAAAAGGTAGTTTTCTTTCTTTTCCTTTAAAAATTAAGAACTCTTCGTTTATTATTTTTACTAGTATTTTCCTTCGGAGACCCATTTTGGACATTAATAATCTCCTAATGAATATGTGTTATATGATAAGGAATTGTAATTTTCCATTAAAAATTATCAAAAATAGAGACTTATTGGAATTTAGAACATTAAGAACACGTGAGTAATACATCTAGTCATGGTCTCTTTCTTGTTAGCATCATCTAAATTTCATGACAATGAGCACCATTATGTTTCTTAGAGTGCAACAATTATGAATTATTAGTTCAATAAACACAAAGGTATACATTTTGGATGACAAATGAATCATGTTAAGGAACATGGCACTCAAACTTCACAAAGACTCTCTCTCTCTATAGGTTCAAAAAATAGGGTATCTTTCAACTCTACATGAGTGAAAATCAAGGAAGTGGAGATATTTCATCATCTAAAAGAATCCATGGATATCAAACCGTTAGCTCCCTGTAATCAGCAAGATTGGAAAAGTCTGACAATAGGGAGAACACCGTTTCAACCACTTTGGGATTCTAGGATCTAGCCCTCCTGAATCTGGAGAGGGATCTCTCCAATAAGTGTAAATATGGATTTATCTTTAAGGTTTTGGGTAATGATATTAGGCTAGTTATTAAGGCCAAGGGTTTTGTTTTGTTTTTGGCTGGTTGAGCATGATTATTATTTGAGTGGAAATTTCTAAATGAAAATATTTTCAAAGGTGAGAAGTTACAAGCAAATAGAACAAGCTTTGGCCAAAAAGATGGATGTTTTGCAGGTTTTAGTCCATTGGGATATGGAGTCATAATAGGGTTTAATTGAAACAACTAGGTTCAAGAGTGGTCTATGGGGCAAGTCATCTATGTCTAAGGATCTCTTTAAAGTTTGATTTATGGAATGAAATGATACAACAAGAAGGGGAATTTAAACAAATGAAGAACAAAGAGCAGCCCAAGATCTGGTAAGTACTTTGAAACTAGCCAGCTTTTGACATACACTTAAGAAAGACATGAAAGCAATCCAAGATCTGGTAAGTACTTCGAAACTAGCCAACCTTTGATATACTTTCAATAGAAAACATTTAAAAACACAAAGGGAAACACAAATGATAACAAAGAATGGTCTAAAATCTGGTAAGTACTTTGAAACTAGCCAGCTTTCGACACATTCCTAGGGAAACTTTTAGTCAGTCTTTTGGGATAAAACTAGGACCAGGGCTCACCATATCTTCCTTAGTTCATCTCTACTTAACATGAAATGAAAATAACTTTCAAGAATAACAATTAGCTAAGAAAGGAGGACGAGGGAATGCCAGCATTCCTACTGCTTGAAATGAATTAAATCATTCCTAAATAACACAATTCATAAGAAAAAATTTAGATAAAGCTTATCAGTCAAAGAAGGGTACTGATATACAGTAAATCCTAACTTTATGCTTGTTGTTCTTTACAAGAGAAAATGGACAAAGTGGAAACAGAAATACAATAATGATTTACAATAAGAAAAACATCACCATCGGCATAGACCAGGATCCCATAAATCAGCTTGTATTGATGCTTCAAACCAGTTACAGCTTTAAGTCCAATGCTTTAGTTTAGAAATCATCTACACTTCCCAGACTAACTTATCTATCACAAGCAGAGCTTCAAGAGCCAGTGAACACTATTTACAAGTAGGAGTTTCAAGCTCAATTATATTTCAAAGTTCAGCAACCAACCTATTTCTCATCTTCTACTGAAGTATTTATAAAAGAATGAGGAGGTGAGATCTGATAAAAGATCTCCCAGGGCAATTAATACAGACTAATGACTTCTCGACCTTTGAGGGGCTCAATGAAGAAGCTTACATATGTGTCCTCTGTATTAAATGTTTCAAAATTAAGATTGAAGCTCCGTGGGAGCTTTTATTGACTTTTAGGCTCTGTTTCAGGATGTAATAACTCTGCTGATATTTTTTACATTAAGTTCCCTTAGTAGAATTAAATCTTTGGCTGCGCTGAGGCAAATATCTTTGTTCGATAAATAACTTCGGCCTCTGTTTGAATGCTTTGAGGCACAGGTGGCTTTGTGGTAGCTTAGAGGAATCAATTTTCCTCTGATGTGGCGGTGGAGGCCTTTCTATCTGATAAACACTTACAATTTTCTTTTAACTGTGCTTTAATTTGGGGGATTAGGCTTTTGATAATCAATCTTAGCTGTAATCCCCACAAATTGTCTTCAATTTTATGTTCTGTTGTGTCTTGTCTTTGACGCTGATACTCTCTTAATTATTTAATGCATTGTTGTGTGCCTTGTTGATGTGCAGTGCTGCACAGGGCTCACCAGGCATCAATGCCCATGAAGCATCGACGAGACGTGGAGTTTGAACCCTGCGAATGGTTTCTTTCAATGAATAAAAGGCATGGGAATTGTCATTCCCAGCCTTTAGATTTTTCTTTCAGTGAAATGGAAAAACTATTAATCACCTGCAAAACACAAACTAATTAAGAAATCCTGCATTTTCTTGGGTAAAACTACTTAGAAGGCTGCGGGGAGGAGTGTGGCCATTAGATGGCATCATCCAACAGTCGAGATTAATTAAGAGTAGGTTAAAAGGAGATCAGAGGAAGAAATAAGTCAGAACCGTTGATCGCGCAGAGATAAACGGTGGGGATTACGCGCTTAAAATCATATTGGTGGAAGCCGGAGGGTGATGAAATAATGCGGGAATGATCTGGGACCATCCGATCTGGACACATGGACGGTCTAGATCCAATCAGAGGATTCATGATTGGAGGAGGAAAGAGAGAGGGTGTTACGAAAATATTCGATGCGATTAAATGCGGACCGTTGATCTGAAGGCCAAATCAACTGTGGGGAATGAATTGGGAATCGGCGATCGGAGGTGGGGTGATGTGAGGGCACGATCGGGGAATGGCCGATGCGATTATGCGATTGGTCCATCGCAATCAGAGGTCGGGCCTTGTCTTTTCGATCTACCCATTCAAAAATTTCCCCGATGCAATTAAGCTCCTCAGGATCTTTAACCTTTGGTCCCGGGCATGAGTTATATGAATCAAATCGGAGGGCAGAGTTTATGTGAAGGGGCTCAATCGCATTGGAGAAATGATGCGGGTATTTCAATCAACCCATTTTTCATTAAAAAGCATAACTCCGGCACGTTTAAACCAAACTTTGGATAAGTGGATTTTTTGGATTTAAAAAGGAAAAAATGAATCGGGAGTGAATATTTATAATGTTACAGCGCCCGATTGCGGGCACTCAGGTTGTATGAAGTGATAATATGATCGGGGGCTCTGTACAAAGGGCCAATCGGCATCGGAGTTTGTCTAAACACAAATAAATGCGCTCCGTGAGTTGCTCCGACGTTATAAGCGCTCAAGACCCTAGCACTTGGTTCTAGCGCTGGGGCACATGGAGGGGAAGTGGTTTAAGACTTAGCCCAAGGGGGCTTAAGCCTTTATACAAAAATATGTATTTTTCATGAAATTTTTCAAGTTTTTCAATGGATTTGGGGGTTTCGGTATAGTTTAAAAATGAGTTTTAAACTATGGAAAATGATTTTCATGAATGGAAGAAGGGGAATCATGAAAATAGAGGAATTATATGGAGGAAAAAGGGGAGCAAAATGAAGGTTAGTTTTGGAGTTGGGGAAGGGGAAAAAGGGGTTTTGTAGCAGTCTTTTCTCATGAAATCAGCAGAATTTCTGAGTTTAAAATTGAAATAGTAGTGAAGACTTTAGACAAGGGCATGAGGCCCTCAAGAGTCTTCAAGAGATAACATTTTTTAGCAATAAAACTTGTTTCTTTAAGGCTCCAAAAATGATTTAGCCAACATTTGATATAACAAATTTTATAGTTGGCTAACAGTGGCTCCACTTGGGGATGGTACCTTCTTGAAGGCATCAAGAACTTCATACTTGCATTCTCTAGGAGGCTGATCAGTCCCTCATCCATTGGGCTACCTTTATTTCTTTGGATGATCTTCTTTTGTTTTGAAAACATATTAGCAGCCATAAAAAACAATGGATCTTTCATCAACAAGCTTTCTACCTACCCAATCCTACTGATCTAACATTTTTTCTTCATTAGAGTGCACTTGGAATGGAAAACTCTTTTACAACATTTTTTTCTTTTGAAAGTAGGAACTCTAATATATTTCTACTCCTTATCTCTCCATGAACTCAGATTAAGCAGTTGAGTTCATATGTTTCTCTACCTAATCTACCATCTGTTGGGATTAAACTGTTCAACAGATTTTTATTCTATAAATTCTACAACATAAATTTAAAAGCATTGAAGTTAGGATTGAACAGTCTAACTTGATGCTGATCTATGGCATGAAAAACAAGCTGCACATAGATATTATTCTGCAGAAAATTAAATCAAAATGGAAGGCTTAAGATCTGAAATTTCAAAGCACTTCATCTTTTTTCAGCTCTGTTTTGACTCTCGCTTTGAGTTGTTTTCCTTGTTTCTCTGGTTCAGATTTTGAGCTAATTAGAACCAGTTTTATCTTCGTTTTGACTCAGAAATTTAAACAGATTTGAGTCATTCATGTTTGGAAACATAGGTTCATATTTGAGCATGTTTGAACCTTTAATTTCTATCCTAATCTATCTACTGATAAGCCAAGATTAAATAGTTTAGCAAATCAAATTCACTATCCTATCAGCAATCAATTTAAAACTAATTAGTCAATATTAGGTTGTTTGACTAATTATAAGTGTGTTTATAGGAGTGGCATTTAAGCTTACGCACTTTCAGATTTTGTTTCTCTTTTTTGGTATGGGGTTGTACCTTTATTGTTTTTACAATCAGCCCTCTTTTCATTCTTTCACTATTTTTGTATTTTTTGTTTTTCTAACTTTGAATGCAATGGTGATGAAATATATATAATGGAAAAAGATAAAAAGGCTTCAAAACATGACATGGATCAAGATAAGCAATTTTTAAGCATCTTTCCATTGACAGGACCCCCAAACAATTCATCTCCATTCAACTCTTGCAGGAAATAGGCATTATTACCAGCGATTGAATGGATAGAGTAAGGGCCAAGCCATAAGTTGTCAAATTTCCCATGCTTTCCCTTTTCTTCCCTCCTTGAGTCCCACTTTAAAACTTTGTCCCTAATTTTGAAATTGCTGGCCTTTGTTCTTCTATCAAAAAGCTTTTTGATGTTGTTTTGCTTTTGTAATGCGTTGTTATAAAGCTCCTCTCTGGTTTGCTGAAGATGAATCATTTGATTGATCCTTCTGATCATGTCATTATCTTCAATTTGAAACTCTTGAATCAACTTCATAAGTGGCACACCACGGCTGGTCGGAAAGATTGCATCAGTGCCATACACAAGTTGGTAGGGTGACATTCCAATATATTTCTTCAATGTCAATCTATCAGCCCAAAGTGCATGCACAAGCTTTGTGTGCCAAGACTTCTTTTTGTCCTCCAACAGTTTCTTGATTATGTTCACTAAAGTCTATTACCTTGAGGGTAATAGGTATTGGAATGCCCCAATGTTATCTGATATCTGTGACAGAATTAAACCATATTCTTTGATCCAAATGCTGCTGCATTATCAGTGATGATCTTGGTAGGACAGCCAAATCTAGAGAGAATATTATTCTCCATGAATTTTATAATAATAGAATCATTGGCTTGCCTGCAAGGGATGGCTTCTATCCATTTAGTGAAGTATTCTATGGCAGTGAGAATCCATCTATGCTAGGTAGAAGATGGTGGATGGATTTCTCCTATGAAGTCAAGTCCCCACTGTTGAAAAGGGGTTTCAACAATGATTGGATGCAGAGGCAAGGGTAGCAGCTTCCTTTTGCCTTCGAAAATTTGGCACTTATGGCAGGCTATGATCATCTTGTGCACATCATCAAAAAGAGTAGGCCAATGATAACCAGCCCTCAAAATTTTGTTGGATGTTGTTTTTCAGTATAAGTGGCCTCCACACTCCCCTTCATGGAACTCGTGCTTAACCTTCTCTGCATCATACTTAGGCAAACATTTAAGCAATATACCACTTGAATTTTTCCAATAAAGACATTTATCTATAATGCAATAGTTTACATCTTTTAACGTTAGAAACCTTGCCTTTGTTTTTTTCAAACGAGGAGGTGTATTCAAATTAAGCAAAACATACAGAATATCAGTATACCAAGAGGAATTCATAAAATGTTCTTCAACAATGGGAGTTGAGATTTCCTCTTGTTCATCTAAAGCATTAATCATATTAATATCAAGAATTTCAAAATTGGTTTCAGCCATCAACCTAGCTAGACCTTGGCCTTTGATAAGTTTAGTGGGTTTTATCTCTAAATCATATTCAAGCATAACAACAATCCACTTACCTCTCTTACCATCTGGATCCTGTGTTAGAATGTCTTTCACAACTGAATTTGGGACAAAGGCAATGATGTGTGAGTGAAGGATGTATACTCTGAAGTCTTTCAAAGCCTTAACCAAAGAAAAGGCTTGCTTTTCATAATGTTATACTTCAAAGGAGCATCTCTCAAAGCCTTGCTAAATAATGCAATAGGCTGCTCTTGTCCTTGTGGATTTTTCTATAAAAGGACAACAGCTATGGTATGTTCTGATGCAAATGAAAAAATATAAAAATCTTTTGAAAAATCAGGACTTATTGGAACCGGTGTTTTGGTTAACGCTTGTTTCACCAGTTCAAAGGACTTCTTTGCTTCCAAGGTCCATTTTACCCCTTGCTCCTTCTTTAAGATGTTTGTTATATTCCTAAGGCGCTCAGCCAATTTGGGGATGAACCTTCTCAAAAAGTTAATCTTTCCAATGAAATACTGCAACTCTTTGATGTTTCGAGGATGAGAGATTTGCAATATGGCCTCAATCCTCTTTGGATATATTTTAATACCCTCTTCTGAAATAATGTGCCCAAGGAGTTTACCTTCTTGGAGACCGAATAGTGTTTTCTTAGGGTTTAAAGATATCCCAAAATTTCTACATTTCTCGAAAACCTCTCTTAAATGTTCTAAGTGCTCTTCATCTGTTTTTTAAAACACAGTGACATAATTAAGGTATATAATGATGAATTAGCCTAGCTCTTTGGAGAATGCTATGTCCATGGCTCTCTGAAAATTTGCTCCAGCATTCATTAGACCAAAGGGAATTTTCACATACATGAAAGTTCCCCAAGGTGTAGTAAATGTTGTCTTTAGTTGATCATCAGGGTGGACTAAGATCTGATTGTACCCTGAATATCCATCAAGCAAAGAAATTCTTCTAGACTCTACTACCCTTTGTAAAATATGATCCAGCTTAGGCAAAGGGTAGTTGTCTTTTAATGAAGCTTTGTTTAAGTCTCTAAAGTCTATACAAAGCCTGATCTCTCCAGTTTTCTTCCTAACTAACACCATATTAGACACCCACTCAGAATATCTAATAGGGACAATAATACCAGCTTCATACATCTTTTTAATCTCCTTTTGAACCAAAGGGAGTTGAACAGGGTTTATTCTACACAGCTTCTGTTTGAATGGTTTTTGGTTTTCGTTGAGAGGAATTTTGTGCTGTATTATTTCAATTTCATAGGATTTAAGATCTTCGTAACTCCATGCAAAAACATCATAAAAATCTTTGAACAGCTCTATATATTTGATTTTAATGTGAGCTAGTAAATTCTTAGACAGTTTAATCATCATTGGTTTAATTTCACTGCCTATATTGCACTCTTCCACTTCAGTCTCTACAGGTTCTAGTTTTGGCTTCTTGGCCACATCGTTAAGATCAAACAACTCTTCTAAAGGGGCCAAACCCTTAGTCAAACCTTCATCTTTGGACTGCAGGGTTTCTAACTCCTATGTTTCTAATTTTGTAGTCAATTCGGTTTTATTTTCAAGTTTTCCTAACAAAAGATTAATAGTAACAAGTTTAGGAGATGGTTCTTCTTCTCCAAGAAAATTTTCTTCATTATTGCAGTCTATTTCATCATCCGAATCTAAACTGTGGAGTTCAAATTCATTTTTGAATTGCATGAAGTATTCTATTTTTTTGTCTCCATCAAACAGTTGCCAATATTTTTCGTTATCAAGAATGACTGGTCTAAATTTAATCTGGGTTATGCAGTTTTTGGTTTCATATGGCATTAAACATGTTATGGCTGCAAAGGCTAAGTTGTGGGCCACACTATTTCTTTTTCTTGGGACAAAGATTACTTGGTACTCCTCAAAAGTTTTTAAAAGATCCGCGACATCGTTTTGATAGGCCCTAAGTCTTGGGTGATTTTCGTTGTATTCCTCGTTGACTTGCCTAATGATTAACTCGGAATCCCCATATGCTTTAATTCACTTGGCTCCTAACTTTTTCAACAAACGCAAGCCTAAAAGCAGGGATTTGTATTCCGCTATGTTGTTTGAACACTGAAAGTTTAATCTACAGGAAATGTTTTCTATGTGGTTATTCGCAGTGTTGCACATCTAGACACTTGCACCAGCATTAGTTCTAGTGCATGACCCGTCGAAGTTCATACTCCACAGAGGAGTAGTTTGGGTTTGATCCTGGGTACTGTCCTCTACCACTAAAGTGCTTTCGGGTTGTTGTGGAATATCAACACTTAGTTGTATTTGTTTCAACTCCTCAGGTTTTTTGCTATGTTGACGGTTGCTTTCCTGACTATCAAGGTTTAACAGTGAAGGACACATGAATTGTAGTTCAAGACCAGTGTTTGGTTTGCTAAAGTTTTCAAATGCAGCAAACTGTTCTGACACTTCTGTGGTGTTCACCTCTTCCTCTCTATCGGCGATTAATTCTGTTAGAGTGACTTGTTCACTAAACGATTCATCGTTAAACAAAATAAAAGAATCAAGACATGTGTTTACAGAATACAGAGGAGAGTTTTGAGGTCTGTCTTGACTTGTAACGGTGTATTGCATATGGGATGCCTTGTATAGTCTTCTTGTTTGATTGAAAACAGGGATAGTCACATAGGTCATGTCCATCTGCATAGTTCCTTGTAACTTAGCCCCCTAAGATCTTGATAATAACATTCCATACTTTGGGGGCACATCAGCCACAACAATTTCCATTACTAAACATTTGGCTGGAATCTGGGCTAAGTTGACGCAGAGGTCTTTGATTAATCCTAAACATTTTACTCTGCTTGAGTCAAAGGAGTAAAGGTCTTTATAAGGTCTGGTGATTTCTAGACCAAGGTTATCCATCACAACTTTAGGCATTAAATTATAAGAAGCCCCGGAATCATGCATAACGTTGTGCAAGATCTTGTCATGAACGTTTAAACTTACATAAAAGGGAGGAACATGTCCCTCTTGATATCTACCTTCAATCTTTGGACCAAAAATAAGCTCTGGCTCGTCATCATTAAGATTGACTGTGTCATTATTCTCTTCAATGTGTAAAGCCTTCAAAATTTGGGTCTTATATACATTCTAGGTAGCTAACTCAGAGAGAGGAACAGAGATTTTAATTTTGGAAATTTCCTACTCTAGGCTTAAAGGAATTTGGCTCTTTGAAGTATTTGTTTCTGCTGTATTAGTTGCCAGTCTATCAGCAACATGAGCTTGCTGATTTGTTCTATTTACATTTGACAAAATTGTTTTCACAGGAGTACTAGCTGAAGTGTTAGTACTACTAAGGTCCGCACTTTGTTTTGTAATGTTTTGAGTGCCTTTCTCTTTACCTTTATCAGAATTTATAGCTACTGTTTTTTCTTTCTGTTTGACAACTTTAGGCTTGGTTGCAGTGTTGTTTTGTGAAGATTTTTCAGAGGTTTTGGTGTTGGGAGTTTGTTGAATGGTTTTGCTTCTAAGGTCATATTCTCTTTGAGACTCTATGACGACATTTTCCATGTCTTGATAATAACTTTCATCATCATCTCTTTCGTCATCATAGGGCGTGTAAAGACCTTGTTTTCTATCATAATGAATCTCAAAGTCATCATTATCTACTCCCATCATGTTGATATCATTGTCCTCTGGTTTCTCATCTGTTTCCTCAACCTCGCTCACATAGTTTTGATGAAAGGGAGGAGTGACTTGTTGATCATCTTCCTTAGGTCTGTTTGGAGGTTGGTTCCTTCTAAAATTCTGATTCTGGTTTTGATTTCTATTTTGAGGAGCAGTTTGGTTTTTATTTGTTTGTGCTCTCTCAAAGATTCTCATTCTCTTCATCATCTCCTCCATCATTCTTTCCATCTTTGAGCTAGAAGTAGAAGGTGTGCATTCCTCTCTAAAAGATGCTCTCTTCTCATTTTTCATTCTTGCTCTCTTCTCCATTAAGTTTACTTCCACAGCAAGAGCTCATTTTTGCATCTTTTCAAGAGTTTCAGGATCTCTCTCTCTCATCTGATAGGCCATCTCAGGGTCAAACCCTTCAGGAAACTTGTTTAGAGCTGAGCCTTGTGGAGGTTTTAGATTTGGGTAAATTGCATTATATACACTGTTAAATATGGTACACTAAGCTTGTACACTTTCCCTAGTGTTTCTATGGAGGTTCTTGTAATCAGAAAGGACTTGGAGAGGATTCCTTTTCACTTCCCATTTGTTTAAGAATGTTTGATGGAAGGCTTGGAGATCATTGATACTATGGGGGGCTAAGCCTTTAAACCATTTTCTTACTTCTCCCCCCAGACTTTGAGAAAATAGTCTCAGTTTGACAGAATCATCATCAATTTCATTTATGTCAAAGTATTCATTCATCTTATACACATGTTTTGATGTGGTAGTAGCATTACTAGCATCGTATAATGGAATTTTGGACTGATAGTCTCGTGGAAGATTGACTAATGGTACAGGAAGGACTAAGGGAGCATACCATGCTGCCATGATATGTGGCGGAGGTGGATTCACAAGAGGTGGATTAACAAAAGGTAAAGTGGGCTGAAGTGGAGTGGTTTGGACAGTGGATGTAGGATGAGCATATGTGGATGGAACAACAGTAGATTGCTGAGTTGATCTTGGATGAGAGACACCTAAATTGTGAAGGAAGTGTAAATCAGGTGGTGTTGTTTCTCTACTACCAGGATGTTCACTTGCTTCTGGGGATGAAAGTGAAGACTCAAATTCTAGCTGAATTATATCATCAAATGACCTAGTTCTAAATGGATTTACTAAGTCAGCTCGTGATTGTTGTAGAGCTGAAAGATTTTCAAGAACTGAATTAGCTCTCAAGGGTGATCTGAAAATAGTTGATAATTTAATCCTAGGAGACTCCCTAAGGATACTTTCTAGGTTATCAACTATCTCTGGTGGGTTCAGGTCAGGATAGACTCTAGTATGAATCTTTCTAGGAGCCACTATGTTGTGTTTTTCAGACCCAAATAAACAAGAAAAGTTCAACCACGTATGACAATCTTTAAAAGGTCAACTAATCTGTTTACACAAATTTTAATCCTACAATCCTCTAACTAAGTTTGAATGATATTACAATGACAAGGGTTCTTCCCAGTGGAGTCTTAAGGTCTGTTAAGGATTGTGGAGTCGCCAAGTGGAAGTTTTTATCTCTTTTGGAGGTAAAAGGTTTTATGGTCCACCACCATGTTTATAGAATTCCAATCTGAAATATTTTTGTGTTTTCTAAGTTATTTTTTAGTCCTATTGGTTGTTAAAAGTTTCCCAACTCTGTTTCAAAACTTAGCTACGGTCGTGAGACAAAGACGGTCTACTCTTATGGCTAAGATAGCTGATTTTTCAAGGTTAGATAAAGTCTTATGAGAATCCTAGGGTTTTCCTAGTTTGTCACTGATTCAAAAAAGTTTCATCCTGATTACCATTGCTTGGTAGTGCTTGAAAAAGGCTGCTTATACTCAAGGGGTCTTTAGAATGAATTTTTACTCATTCCTCTATAGCGGAGTCGCTAGAAATGTTAGTTGCCGGTGGCTCAGCTGGTTAATATAGAAAATGTTCTTTGAAACAAATTTCTGATATCCTATGATTACCTTAAAATGTAAATTACTTAGACACTTCCCTAGTGGAGTCGCCAGAAATGTTAGCTCCCTGTAATCAGCAAGATTGGAAAATTCCGACAGCAGGGAGAACATCGTTTCAACCACTTTGGGATTCTAGGATCTAGCCCTCCCGAATCCGTAGAGGGATATCTCCAATAAGTGTAAAGATGGATTTATCTTTAAGGTTTTGGGTAATGATATTAGGCTAGTTATGAAGGCCAAGGGTTTTGTTTTGTTTTTGGATGGTTGAGCATGATTATTATTTGAGTGGAAATTTCTAAATGCAAAGAGTTTCAAAGGTGAGAAGTTGCAAGAAAATAGAACAAGCTTTGGCCAAAAAGATGGATGTTTTGCAGGTTTTAGTCCATTGGGTTATGGAGTCATAATAGGGTTTAATTGAAACAACCAGGTTCAAAAGTGGTCTATGGGGAAAGTCATCTATGTCTAAGGATCTCTTTAAAGTTTGATTTATGGAATGAAATGATACAAAAAGAAGGGGAATTTAAAAAAATGAAGAACAAAGAGCAGCCCAATATCTGGTAAGTACTTTGAAACTAGCCAGCTTTTGACATACACTTAAGAAAGACATGAAAGCAATCCAGGATCTAGTAAGTACTTCGAAAATAGCCAGCCTTTGATATAATTTCAATAGAAAACATTTAAAATCACAAAGTGAAACACAAATGATAACAAAGAATGGTCTAAGATCTGGTAAGTACTTTGAAACTAGCCAGCTTTCAACACATTCCTAGGGAAACTTTCAGTCAGTATTTTGGGATAAAACTAGGACTAGGGCTCACCATATCTTTCTTAGTTCATCTCTACTTAACATGAAATGAAAATAACTTTCAAGAATAACAATTAGCTAAGACATTCCGGATGCGGATGCATGACAACTTCATGGGGACAGAGGATACATGTGGGATCCTCTTCCCAAGGCCTGTTGAGCGTGGTAGCCACATGGCTCCCCATGGCTTCTATCACCGCGTCTTCAATGCGCCTGCCACCCTCTTCAATGCTCATTTGAGCCGGCACTCCTATAGCCTCGCCTCGACGGTGCTGGGCATTATGGCCATTGACATTCTGCTTGATCCTCTGCCTGAAGCGCTCATCGCCTCCCTCCGCGACTGTATGGTGCCTCTCGCCGTTGAGTGCCCTGCCCACTGTGCCGAGCCAAGTGCTCGCACAGCCACAGGCCGGCGCTGCTCTTTACTTAGCTGTATCGAATTCTCTCAGGGTGTTCATTGCTCGAATAGTAGGTTTTGCACAGGACGGAACGCTGGCCCTCAGCTGCTCCATAACCAGCCCGACGTCCTGCACTCCGGTGGCCCGCCTCCGTTCACGTCTTGCTCTTCTGCTGAAGCCGCTCCGAAGACTCCCGACAAAGCGACTGCCATGCCTCGTCTCAGGCCTCGTATGACAGCTCGCAGAGGCAGCTCTCGGGGTGGCTCCGCTGGAGAGCGACCCTCCTCCAGTAGGCCTGCCACTGAAATCCCTTTCGATTTTGTGTACGTCCCCTTGCCCACCTGCAGACCTTTCATCCGGCAGTCCACCCAACACGCAGAATTGAGGTTTGATGGCACCCTCACCCGCCCCTCGATCACTGCTTATATCACCATTACTTTGTGTGAAGATGCCTCTGTCAGCTCTGCTTTTGCAAATGCCCCCTCTGCAGCCCCTCCTGGTCCCCATTCTTCCACTGTTGCGCCTCGCTCCACCTCGACTGCCTCGCCTCCTGAAAACCTGGCCACGCCTGATGCCGCTGCCTTCCCCCCCTGTGCTTCCTCTCCCTTGCAGGTGGAAACCTCGGAGGCCCAAGGCGCAATGATTCAGAATGTTACTGATGCTAACGTGGATGAACCGGAGAACTACTATGGCTGCCCAATTCTGGAGGAGCCACTGTCTCCAGTCACTTCCAACTGAAAGCAGTATGATCTTAGACATAGCTTCTTTTTGTAATGCTGTTAGTTCTACTATGTACTTAGCAGTCTACAGGTTCTCTTTCATTACAGTTCTAGCTTTTTGTCACAGTGTCTATGCAACTATAACAATTCAGCCGATTTCCCATCATAAGGGCGGCAAAACTGTTTCAAAAAAGCTGGTTTCCCAATATGGGCAGCTTCCTTTCTGCATTTTGTTAGACTTTCAAGCCCAGTTTCAGGCTAACGCAGCTGAACTGAGGCAGTTTTGTACTACTACTTATACATAAATAGAATTAGCGCAACTTAGAAAAAAAAAACAATTAGCTAAGACAGGAGGACGAGGGAACACCAACATTCCTACTGCTTGAACTGAATTAAATCATTCCTAAATAACAAAATTCAGAAGAAAACATTTAGATAAAGCTTATTAGTCAGAGAAGGGTACTAATATACAGTAAATCCTAACTCTATGCTTGCTGTTCTTTATAAGAGAAAATGGACAAATTGGAAACAGAAATATAACAATGATTTACAATAAGAAAAACATCACCATCGACATAGACCAGGATCCCATAAATCAGCTTGTATTGATGCTTCAAACCAGTTATAGCTTTAAGTCCAATGCTTTAGTTTAGAAATCATCTACATTTCCTAGACTAAATTATTTATCACAAGCAGAGCTTCAAGAGCCAGTGAACACTATTTACAAGTAGGAGTTTCAAGCTCAAGTATATTTCAAAGTTCAGCAACCAACCTATTTCTCATCTTCTACAGAAGTATTTATAGAAGAATGAGGAGGTGAGATCTGATAAAAGATCTCCCAGGGAAATTAATATAGACTAATGACTTCTCGGCCTTTGAGGGGCTCGACATAGAAGCTTACATATGTGTCCTCTGTATTAAATGTTTCATAATTAATATTGAAGCTCGGTGGGAGCTTTTATTGACTTTTAGGCTCTGCTTCAAGATGTAATAACTCTGCTAATATTTTTTGCATTAAGTTCCCTTAGCAGAATTAAATCTTTGGCTGTGCTGAGGCAAATATCTTCGTTCAATCAATAACTTTGGCCTTTGTTTGAATGCTTTGAGGCACATGTGGCTTTGTGGTAGCTGAGAGGAATCAATTTGCCTCTGATGTGGCGGTGGAGGCCTTTCTATCTGATAAACACTTACGATTTTATTTTAACTGTACTTTAATTTGGGGGATTAGGCTTTTGATAATCAATCTTAGCCATAATCCCCGCAAATTTTCTTCAATCTTATGTTCTGTTGTGTTTTTTCCTCGACGCTGATACTCTCTTAATTATTTAATGCATTGATGTGTGTCTTGTTGATGTGCAGTGCTACGAAAGGCTCACCAGGCATCAATGCCCATGAAGCATCGACGAGACGTGGAGTTTCAACCCTGCGAATGGTAACCTTCGATGAATCAAAGGCACAGGAATCGTCATTCCCGGCCTTTGGATTTTTCTTTCATTAAAATGGAAAAACTATTAATCACCTACAAAACACAAACTAATTAAGAAATCCTACATTTGCTTGGGTAAAACTGCTTAGAAGGCTGCGGGGAGGAGTGTGGCCATTAGATGGCATCATCCAACAGTCGAGATTAATTAAGAGCAGGTTAAAAGGAGATCAGAGGAAGAAATAAGTCAGAACCGTTGATGGCGGAGAGATCAACGATGGGGATTACGCGCTTAGAATCCTCTTAGTGGAAGGAGGAGGGTGATTATATAATGCGTGAATGATCTGGGACCGTCTGATCTGGACACATGGACGGTCCAGATCCAATCGGAGGATTCATGATCAGAGGAGGAAATAGGGAGGGTGTTTCGAAAATCTCTGATGCGATTAGATGCGGACCTTTGATCTGAGGGTCAGATCAATGGTGGGGAATGAATTTGGAATCGGCGATCGGAGGTGGGGTGATGAAAGGGCATGATCGTGGAATGGCTGATGCAAATATGCGATCGGGCCATCACAATCGGAGGTCGGGCCTTGTCTTTTCGATCTACCCATTCAAAAATTTCCTCGATGCAATTATGCTCCTCGGGATCTTTAACCTTTGGTCCTGAGCATGAGTTATATGAATCAAATCAGAGGGCGGAGTTTATGTAAAGGGGCTCAATCACATCGAATAAATGATGTGGGTCTTTCAATCAACCCATTTTTCATTAAAAAGCATAACTCTGGCGCGTTTAAACCAAACTTTGGATAAGTGGGTTTTTTGGATTTTTAAAGGAAAAAATGAATCAGGAGTGAATATTTATAATGTTACAGTGCTCGATTGCGGGCACTCAGGTTGTATGAAGCGATAATATGATCGGGGGCTGTGTACAAAGGGCCAATCGGCATCGAAGTTTTGTTTAAACACAAATAAATGCGCTCCATGAGTTGCTTCGATGCGATAAGCGCTCAGGACCCTATCACTTGGTTCTAGCGTTGGGGCACATGGAGGGGAAGTGGTTTAAGACTTAGCCCAAGGGGGCTTAAGCCTTTATACAAAAATATGTATTTTTCATGAAAATTTTCAAGTTTTTCAATGGATTTGGGGGTTTCGGTATAGTTTAAAAATGAGTTTTAAACTATGGAAAATGATTTTCATGAATGGAAGAAGGGGAATCATGAAAATAGAGTCATTTTATGGAGGAAAAAGGGGAGAAAAATGAAGGTTCTTTTTTGAGTGGGGGAAGGGGAAAAAGGGGTTTTGTAGCAGTCTTTTCTCATGAAATCAGCATAATTTCTGAGTTTAAAATTGAAACAGTAGTGAAGACTTTAGACAAGGGCATGAGGCCTTCAAGAGTCTTCAAGAGATAACATTTTTTAGCAATAAAACTTGTTTCTTGAAGGCTCCAAAAATGATTTAGCCAACATTTGATATAACAAATTTTATAGCTAGCTAACACAAACAACAAAAATCATTCCCATCCAATATTGGTCAAAGACAAATAGTCAACATTATTTTCATTAGTTTTTTTTTTTTTTAATAGTTAAAATATTATGTTCTTTTGTTAAGTAGCATACCTATAATAATACATGGGATATAAAAATTATAATGTGTATTAGCCTCTTCTATGATATATGTGAGAGCTACTTATTTTTCCTTAGAATATCTAAAAAACATTTTTCTAAATTTTCCATTAACTTAGCCGCAACACACAATTAATATAATATTCCCTTATTTTATCTTCTTTTTTCGACAATATTCCCTTATTTTGTTTTATTTCTTGATAGACAAAATTGTAAGTATTAAAACAATTCATTACGATAACCATTAAACTTTGATTTAATAATTAAGTTTTGTAACACATTAACAATCAGTATGGGAAAGTACTACGCCCTAAACACCCAATAAGTTTACATTGAAGCTCATTTTTAACACTTTGTAGTTGTATGGTGGTGTAATCACAAAATCCTATGTTGAATGTCGTGGTAAATAAAATAATCCCATGTTGAATGTCATTGTAATTAAAATTGATGAGTTCTCAATGTAGTGTTGTTTTTTTTTCTACAACCCTTTTATGGTTAATTAATATTAACCATAATGTTGGAAAACATCAAAGATAATGAGGTTGGAAATGGAGATCAACCTTGTGACAATATTATGAGTGTAAATTCCAAGGAATGATAGTTATTATTATCTAGTTGTGTTTTAATATTTCTTGTTTCATGGGTGGAACATATAAATGAGAGTGGTAGGAGGCAAGAGAAAATGTTTTCCCACAAAATACATCATAAAATACAATGTACGATAGTTATCATTATTGAGTTGTATTTAAATATTTCTTGTTTCATGGGTGGAGCATATAAATGAGAGTGGTAGGAGGCAAGAGAAAAAAATTTTCTCACAAAATACATTGATGTACACTAGTTTACTATGTAATGCAAATCATATTTATATTTTTATTGAAATATTAAGTATTAAATGGAATTTTTAATGTTGATGATATAGAATTTCTATGTCAATAATAATTTTTGGCTCGAGGGGTCTTGACCCAGGTTTGGAGTTGAAGGTTTGCCAACAAACCCCAATACTACTGGCCCTTTCGGCAGTGACCTACTTGCGCAGGTCAAAGTCTCACCTGAAGTAGTATGGGTGGGTGCTAGAACTAGGTTTCCGCACCCCGAGAAAGGGGAGGTAAGGAAAGCAGAGCTACGTCTTGCCTTGTGATGTACATATCGCCTCTTCCCGAGCAAGATCTATAGGTCTCTTTTCGCATCCATGTGCGCAAGGTCAACTATACTATGGTGTTCGATAATTATATACTTCTAAGACAAGAGCTCATTATCGCATAAAACAGAATGAAACAGATCTAGATGCAGTAAAAACACTTACACAGAACTTTCGTAGCTGAATACAGAATATGCATAATACAGCAATTACCAATGATTCGCATAAACAATACACATAGAATCAGTTCTCAAACAACCTTTCTTATTCATCAATTCATCAATTCCCTGTTATAATACCCATCCCTACCTGCGCACACAGCAGCAGGGTCTGCACACAACAGGACTCTGGATCTCCACACACACAGCCAACAGGAGTCCTTTCCCAAAAAACCCAAACAGATCTACTAAACCATAATTCGCATCAATAGCTCTTCATTGTCTTTTTCTCCTACAATCCCAAATGTCCCTCTATTTATAACAATCTTTCCTAACCTTTCCTATGGTATGCAAACCGTGGTTTTCGAACCCTAGGTTTACCCTCTACCCTATTACAATTCTTTCGAGGCTTTGACCCACCCCAAAACCCTTGCGTTAGACTAAATATAATAAAAAATATGCAAAATCGGACTAGTTTCGCAGCGACCTTGTTCCAACAGTCCCCCAACACAATCTTGTGACTCATCTCGAGTCAATGTGGTGGTGCAATCTCTATCTACACACATAAGGTATTGATGGCTACGAGTAGCGGAGGTAACACTTCTTGACTCTGGGCAGCAGCATTATGTGCGATGTCTACAAGCTCCTAGGAGGTCAGTCCGTTAGTCGCCATGGTAACTTGTTCTAACATCTGGTGGAGTCGCGCAATTGTGTCATGAGCACCCTATGATATCTGGAAGGCAGCATCGCCCCATGGTTTCAAGTGCTTTGTAATGGCATGCTTTTCTCGTCGGAGATCCGTAATCATGTCTCAAAGTGTGTTGCTATTTTTCAGGAGTGCCAGATGCTGCGCAGGGACTAGGGAAGGTAGGGTAGCTTCGATCTGATCGAAAGCGGCTTCCTTCTGGCATAAGTCCTACTTGATATTATGAAGAAATGGGTTGAACTGGACCGCTGTCCAGAGCTGCATGGCTACCTCGAGCAACTGAGTACACAGAGTAAGTTGTCCCGTAATGACGTCCGTAATTTCGGTTATCAGTGCAATACGCTGTGCTCGTACCTCCGGAGGTGTGGCAGGCTGCACTGGGGCTTGGAAATTGGTGAATTGGTGGGCCATTTGGGTCATGAGGGTTTGTATTTCGGTGCGGGATGCCTTTAGTGCTGCGACCAGGCATTCAATAGTGAGCTCATCCAAGACCTCTATGCTGAGCTGGTGAACCGCCGGTTCGAGCTGCACCATCTGCGAGATAGCAGGGGAGACATCTTCGGTTGGTCGTGTAACGAGCGGCGGGGCTACATCGAGTTTTTGCGGAACAGTCTGGTCGCGATGATGAATATCTTGGAGCACGACATTGTGTAAACTATGTAACGCCTCACGGGCCAGTTGCACCAAGTCCAGTTGTAATCCTGTAATCATTGGAAGGTGGGCGCTGGCCAAAATAGTGCTAGGCAATGAATAAGCATGGCTTGTGTTGGTAGTTAGCCTGGCACTGCTAGTAGGGTACAGCGCATCTCTGTGTCACTTCGTACCCTGAGGGGATGTAGTATCCTTACTTAGCAGTCCTGTCGTGCACAGGACTAGCTACGATTCGATTGTGTCAGCTTGCATAGTGGTCTGCGACAGTTGTGTACTAGATTGCATGGCTGCTTCTGAGGCCATCCGGCTAGATCCTGCAATCATCCCAAGGTTGGACAGGGTGTTAGCTTTCGTCATACATCTTTGACACCAGTCTGTGCAATGTTCGAAGTCAATTTTCCCCTTAGGGAGCCAGAGGGTAATCATCTTATCAATCTCAGCATCCCCAGACCCTCTTAACATAATGTCCACAGGCTCTGGACTGGTAGGCACTGATGCGTCCGCAGGGTTAGGAGCTGCCATAGAAATGTAAGGAGGGGATCCCGAATTCGGAGACTCGTAGACAGTGGAAGTAGGTTGATTGGGTATGACCCAATGCTCAAGGTCCAGACAATCAAGCAGTAGAATAATATATGCAGATTACAGAGACAATATGGAGCCTTGATCGGAGTTATATTTTCTTCCTTATAATGTCCGGGGCTATCCAACGGTAGAGTAAATCTAACTTGAAACTTACCATCAAGAAAATGGTACAAACTCACCATAAATTTTTCCACTAATTTCCAGCCACCTGTTTTTCGTAACGGTAACATTCCCTTTTTACCATAGTTCAGTGTTCTGATGGTCATCGTTCGCACTTGATGGCTTTCCCATGGATCTACTGACCTTGGATGAAGCATCTGTGCTGCTCGCGCATCCCGAATTAAAGTTGACGTCGGGTGTGTTGTAATGCGATTCAGGTACAACTCAAAAAACTTGGCAACCATACGCATCCCGTCCAGTGCCACGGTTGGGACAGTTCGGGGATCATTTTTTCCTTCCGTTGGCCTAAGGCTCCAGTATTCAACCGTGTGTGGTACCAGTGTTCCCCTTGAGCTAGGTGCAATGTACAGGCGTGATCTTTATTAAGTCAAGGCATCCGTGTTCTGAAGAGCTGCGTTGAGCGCCCCTGTGCCATCTTCTACCCTAAATGTTCGTAGAAACTCATCCCGTAAATTCTCCCAATGGAACGTGCGCTGGTGCAGCTCCACATCTAAATACCATGTAGCTAGACGGATTCCTAGGGCATGGATAAATAGGTGAACCCGTTCGTCTGGGGTTCTGTCACACCATTGCGTTTCCCATGCAAGAAAATATCTACGTGGGTCTTCTGACCCAAGGAACTTTTGGATCCGTCTCCCAGCTGGAGCTTCAAATCGCAGGATCATCTTATCCTGACATTCCTCCCAATCGCAGAATACCTTCCAATGCGTATCCCACCAGCGCGCAGGCATTTCATGCAGGGCTAGCTTAAGGGACCCTAGTCTGCATCCCTTGGGAAATTCTACTTCGAATGTGCGTAAAAATTCTTTAATTTTACCCGATTACCCAAAGTAGGGCAAGTCTCTCACCTCAACGGAGATGCAGCGGAAGTTCCTTGTGACCCGAAGGCATCGTAGCACTGAAACCTCATGCAACTAGCCCTGCCAATTCTCTAGTTCCCCATTGGAGTTGGAAAATCATTCACTATCCCTTTCCCAGTAGAGTACTCCTTCCGTCGTGGGGTGAATCAAATCTTCATCCTATGTAGTGAGCTTGTAGATGTGATCCACTTCCTCCTCAACTCGCGCTAGCTCTGTATACCGTGTGCCTTCCGCGGGATCTAATGGTACTATTACTCATGTGCCGTTATTTTCAAACACCATGTTGCACTTTTTGAGATTGATAACACCCCCCATATCTATAACCCAGTCCAATCCCAGGAGTGCAGGGTAGGGATCCGCATCTTCCACGATTTATATTACCTCAAATTCATATTGGACACTTACTCCTACGATATCTACCATGACTTTTAGCAGCCTTCCTAGAGGGATGATATTCTGTTGATTTTCCATGTGCAGCTGGATGGTGGAACATTCCAATTTAGCTTCTCCCATTCATTGTCATGTTTTCTTAGGTAACACGTTTGCATCTGATCTGAGGTCCAAAATAACTTGATTTATCTCGTAGTCACCAATCTGCACAATTAGCCGCATTTCTCTTCTGGTGCATTTTTTATACCTGTATATTTTGTGTACATCCTTGGTCCCGGGGGTCGGATCGGGTCATGCCATGCAGCTATTCATTAAAGCCTGAAGGTTCTCTATAGCCTTTTTGTTACGTAGTAGCTTCATACATTCCTGCAGAAAGGGCTCAACCCCCTCATCTGTCTTGGGGTGCGTTGGTGCTTGCATAGTAACTGCTACTTTCTGAGCGAGGTCCTGGTCAGCTATGGCCATTGTCTCTTGTCCCTTTTTTAGGTTCGATCCTTCTTGATAGGTTAGAGGATCCCTGGAAACTTCTTCCTTCGATCCCCGGGTGACCATCCCACTGCGTGTTATGACTTTCACACTTGGGTCGATCTTCCTTAGCTTGGATTTAACTCTTTTCACATTCTACGTGGGGAGGGCTGCTTTTCCTGCATTTTGGCTATTAAAATTGAGCAATCTTCAACCAGATGGTCCAGTTGTCTACAATATTTGCAAGATTTCCTTGTAGGATTTGGGTAGTCCCTTGCAAAGTGTCCTACTTCCCCATAATTATAACAAATTAGCTGACCACGTCCTCGTCCCACGCTTCCTCCCTGACCTCCCCTACCCCTTGCTAGAGACTCACCAAAGCTCGCGGGAGATCTAGGCGACACAGGGTCTAGCTGTACCCTATAAAATTTCTGCGATCCATCATCAGGTCGTAAGTGTGACAGTTCTTCTCATCATGTCCTACTGATCAGCAGGACCT
Source organism: Pinus albicaulis (assembly GCA_034641835.2). Taxonomy (NCBI): domain Eukaryota; kingdom Viridiplantae; phylum Streptophyta; class Pinopsida; order Pinales; family Pinaceae; genus Pinus; species Pinus albicaulis. Next base: position 1,030,375,991 of record CM076581.1, on the reverse strand, counting down.
GCACCATTGTTGCTTCAGTTCTGGGACATACGCACCTAGCCGAGGGCAATGATTTGTATCATGCAGCCCCGCTACACGGCAGTCATCGCACCATAGCGCAGGTCCGCTTGAGCTTGGTCGTGATAGGATGGGCTCCCCACTTGCTCCTGGGAAAACCAGACTAGGCCCCCCTGCCTGCATGTAATCTGCCAATAGAGGGCACTGATCCCTTGTATGGCCAGATACCCAACATCGTATGCACCATAGATCTGTGCTGACTCCTTTTCCTCGTTCCTTTCCTAGGTTCCGAATTTTTATGTGCATAGCCCTGAGCTGCTCCTGAATTTGTTGTACTCCTAACAAAGTATCTTCTCTGGGTGCATCTTCTAGTTTCATAGCAACTTCCACAGCTTTTTCCTGTGACTCAAAGGTTTTGTGACTCATTGGCGTATGAAGGTGGGGCAACAACATAGTGATGAACCATTCCGTATGTTGTCTATCATCATACTCAAATCCTCCCTCCCTAATTGCTTTCTTCAATCGTTGATTAGTCTCCCATACAAACTAAGGCGCACCTTGCTTGAATTCCTTCACTTCTGCTACCAATTGAGAGTCAGATTTTGGCTTTTGGAATTGTTGCTTCAGAGCATCCTTAATATCTTGAATAGATGCACTCTCGTTCTGAGAGGTGTATCACATATACCAGTCCAACGCTCTTTCTTCAAACACCAGGGACAGTTGTACCCTCTTCACCGTATCATTCGTCACATTTTGCGTAGTCCATACGAAATCTGCAATAAACCAAAATCGGCCCATATCCTCATCCCATATCCCCTTGAAGGTAGGTAGTTTCAGGTGCGCAACCATATCACTATCCGGCGGAGGCGGTGGTATGGGTGAGTTCTTACCTTCGTGCAGCCTGGACGGCGGTGGGGGGGGGGGTGTTATAGCATCATTTTTCACCTTCATATGATTCATGATTGCTTTTATGGCTTTGGGCACCCATTCCTACAGACTTGGACAAATTCACTAAAAAACAATGTAAAAATCCCCATACGCGGTTATTACCAGACTTTTCCACGTGTATACGCTAGTCCACATGTACTTTTCCGCATATGCCATTAAAATCATTAAAAAATATATAAAAAATCCCTATTTTCGGGCTGGGTTGATGGTTAATCTGGTAGTTCAACCACCCCAGCACGTGGCCAACTGTTTCCAACTGTTGAAACTACTTTTAGGGAGTATAAAATCCCCTCATGTGCATGGCCTAAGGGAGAGAGAGAAATTCTTGATATTATACTCTGTTGGTATTCCCTATCCAAGTCTGAATTCCCGTGCCTCCTGCACTTCCCAGTTCATTACAGGAAACCCTTGTTTCTTGGAGATGCTCATCTCTTTATATGTCATCTCATATGCACCAGTTCGGAAGGAATCTTAGCGAGGCAAGGGTGGGACGGATCTGGACGACGGTCTGGTCGAAGATCATGGAAGGATTTAGGTGATCTCTCCACTCGTTATTTCTGTACATGCTATTTATAATATAGAAGAACCATCTTGTTCCCGAAATATACGTGTTAGTGTCTACTTGCATACATGAGAATATTTTTATTTAAGCATTTGTTATGGTTTATCTAATGTTTCATATGGATTTCACTAACATTTAGAGTAGATATATGCTGTACAACCAGTTCTTCATGCTTGTTTCTTCTTTTCTTTCAGGTTAAGAAGGAAGAAGGGTTGCTGGGGGTTTCGACCCCGCGGGATCTGCTTCAACCGTAGGACCTACGGGTAACTTCCTCGATCTACTCTATTTAGTTTTTCATGAACATGTATGGTTGTGTGAGTCCTTCTTAAGTAGCATGCCCTACTCTGTGGAGGTTTAAACCCAACAAACCTCTAGGGTGATTTTCCCCGAAACAAAATTGGCGACTCTGCTGGGGATCGCATTCTTGTGATTCCCCTGTTGGGTGGTTTCAGTTGTTTGATAGGTTTCCAATAGTTTTAACTTCTATTTGCAGTCTAGTTTACTCTTTCTCAGTCAGACTGAAGTCCTGGTTTCTTATCCAGGCTTGATCCTTTTTGTTTTTTCACTATTTACCTTTATATACGCACTTTTTCCTGCACACGGTCACGTATACACTCAAGTTTGTTTAAAGGGAGTCGCGTATACGCGTGTTTCCTTTAGCACAGTCGCATATGCATGCTTGTTGCTAAACTGTGAAGTAGCGTATACCTAGGAAGATTTTGAAATTTTGGATTCCTTAGCTTTTTAGTCCTTTCTGTCTGTGGAGACTTGTTCCTACAGTGTCTTTGTACCCTCTGGATTCTGAAGAAAGTCGTCTTTAGTCTTTTCTCTCTTTAATTTGATTGAAAACTAGTCCTTTTGGCAAAGTGTTGTTTCTTGTGCTGGCATTTCTGGTTTGAGTACCAAGATCTCTTTCTAGGGATTCTTGGCTGTTCTGCTTCATCAGAACAGAGAGCTTCTGCTCATTTACTCTTTCCTATCTTTGTGTTTTGCTTTGCACTACGATTTTTGCCTATTTATTGGTTGGTTTTCTTGAGTTCAGTTGGCTAGGTCTTGTTGCAACTTTTGAAGACTCTTTCTTGGTTCTTTGAAGTTTTTGTTTACGGCAAGGTTGCACTATTCTTCTAGGCTGAGTGGCTGAGTTTTCTTGTCTTCTTTTGCCCATATTGATCTTGCTACTAGTTAGCCCTATAAGATTTGGAGCATTTTGGAAGTTGTTTGCTTGAAATTCAGTGTTGATTGGCTTGGGATTTTATAGTTTTACTTGGTCTTTTCGAACTCTTTTTATAAAACTCAAAAGCTCAAAAAACATTTTCTTTGTTGTTTGTTTTTGTTTTTGCATTTTTGTTTTCGTTTCTTTGTATCTTTTGAAGCTTTGTTGAGGTTTCTTGCCTTTGGATTTTGGCTTGATTCTGGAAAGGAGTTGTCATTGATTTCTTCCTCTTGTTGTTAAGCGTTTTTGGTGTCTTCATATTAAGAGTTCTTGATTTTGGGAACTAGCTTTCTGGACAACCAAAAAAGAGATAAAACTGAAGGACTTTTGGGAAATTTCACTCTACTTTAGGAGATTTTGCATCTTAGGATTTGCATGCTTGTAGTGATTTGCATCAGGTGCACTTAAGCATTTAGTCATTTTCATAGTTTTTGTGAGTGTGAGTTTGCTATCTGAAAAGAAAAAATAAAATTTTTAATCTCGTAGAACCCATGTAGAAGTTGCTTTCCATCGAAAGACAATAACTGCATTTGCATGTAGTTTGGTTTTTATTAATTTCTTTCTGCGTCAAAAAATCATAAGTTTCATTTCCGCATCCCTTTGACTTAACATAACATCCCATTAAAATAAGCGATATAATTTAAAATCAACTAGCAAGTTTTCTAAGTGTCATACACCAACTAGCTAGGTTGTAGGGCCTTGGATTAGGTGAGTGGAGAGTTAACTCTCCAAGGCCGCTCAAAAAAAACATAGAAGTTGATTAATTGAGCGAAATCCAACTCTGTTAGGTGGACCAGGAAAGCTCTCCTCCAGAGAGTCAAGCGCGAGGGGAAGTGAAGGCTGAGAAGAGGGATACCGCCTCTCTGATTAGCTGAATCTGACCTCAAGACCGTTCCGCCCGGCTTTTGACACGGATTGGTGCCCATAGTTGCCACTCCTAGGTTCCACACAGGTGACTGCAGGGGGAAATACCCGTGGTACCTGAGGCAGACGTCGCATCACTTTCAACAGTACTTCTGGGGGGTGCCCTTGCGAAGCTTGGGTGCTTCAGCTGGCAAAGGCTGTCATTAGGAGGTCGGCGTAACTGTTTCGGATACCTTCGCTAGTTGTTCTGGGTCGTAATTATCCCAGACTGCTTTCGGGAGGTCCTATATTTCGCTTTCCTGTATTTTGGTGTCCGGTCCTCATCACCCGGAGCAGAAATACTTGGAGGTAGTTTTCTTGATTGTATCTCAGGGAATTTTCTTATAGTGAGTGCTCTTTGCTCCTAGCTTGCCTAGCTTTTCACTTTTTTGAGTCTAATTTAAAATCTATAAAAGTGGCTGATCAAGTGCCTCGTCAATCGAGGAGAATCCGGGGGTTATCTCCCGAGAGTCCAGAGCCTTCTTCGAGAAGGTGTAGGAGTGATTTAGCAGCTGGTTACCACCCTGTGACGTCTGACGCAGTGGAGAGAGATCCTCCACAAGGGTCTGAAGGTTTCATAGCTGATTCTGGTGTCGGTTCCGAGAGGAGCGTTCCGCTCACCTCGCGAGTTTTATTTCCTCAGGAAGAAGATTTTCAAATTGAAGAAGTACCTGAACCTCCTGTGTCAGGTCCATCTCCTCTTCCTCCTGATTATCCATTCGTTGTTCAATACATCGGACCTGAGTCAGAGAGACCAGAAGATCCTCCATATTATTCATACCTTTCGATGGCCACGACTGGGAACGCAGCTTCTACTGTGAGTGCTGCAGGCATTCAGACTCCTTCTTCTGTTGAAGGATGGGGCACTATTTCTTTATCTTCGATTGCTTTAGTGCTGCTGTGTTTGGCTCTGGTTTCACCCAAGCACATGCTTCTCATTCTGGTCGCTTCTGTTTCGAAATGCCCGCTAGTGGGATTCCTTCTTTTTCCTTTTCTGCTGCTGCAGCTGGATCTACACCCATGTCTTCCATGGCTAGTGGATCAGCTTATTTTTAGGGGTTCCCCTTCAGAACTAGACACATTCCTAGTTCGAATCCTTCTTTAGGGTCCTTTCCGTTTACTTCTCAAACCCAGAGTTTCAACCCTTGGTCTAGGGGGCAAAGTTCGACTACTTTTACAGGGTGGAACCATGTGTTCACTACAGCGGGGGCAGGGAGTCAGTTTTACGCTGGTCACCAAGGGAATACTTCTTTCCCTTCGTCGAGAGCTTATCAGACCTTTTCTCCTCTTTCTAATGCCTTGAACCCCTATCAGGGGCTTTCCTCTTCATTTCATACTTCAGCGGGGGGAACTGGTCTGGGCTTTGGTCACTCTACGTTGGGAGGAGGTTCTTCTCCTTTTTCTACGAGTCCTTTTTGGCAACCTGGTGCCTCATCAAATCCAGGGTATTCTTTTCATAATGTTGGGAATCCATCCCATCAAGGATGGAATCCTCAGGCTCCACCTCGCTTACCTTTTCTGGCAACGTTAAACTTTCCAGATCTATCGAAGTTGACTAATGATCCGATTCGTTATAGTCTGGGGTGGCCTCCGGTTCCCACCAAACTTCCTTTAGATATTCCAAAGTTTGAAGGTAAGAATGGAGAAGATCCGGCTGACCACATTACCACTTTCCATTTATGGTGTTCTTAGAACTCCCTGATCGATGATTCGATTAGGTTGAGATTATTTCAACGCTGCCAAATGGTATATTGAGCTAACTGGGGGTAGTTTTGCTACATTTGGAGAACTGGCTGTTACATTTCTGAACCATTTTCAGTTGCCTGTCCGGTATGATGTTGGGACTAAACTCCTAGCTAATTTTAAGCAGGACGATGCAACCCACATCTCTGATCACATTCAGGAATGGAGGAGAAGGAAGAGGCTGATTAAAGCTCATATCCCAGGTGAATTCCTTTTGGAATGGTTTCTCAAATCCCTGCAGTCAGATATTTCGAAAGATGTATCCCTCTCCGGGGTATTTTCTGAGGAGCGGGCCATTTTTAGGACCCAGCAGCTAGATTTGATATATTCTCAGTCTGGGGTCCTTCACAAGTATTTTCCTAATGCTCCTCGCTCCAAATTAGATGTATCTAAAACTAAGCCCGGTCCTCATGGCGACGGACTGATTGGATCGATCAATAGTGGTGCAACCAGCCTGCTTACTCAACTGCAGCAGTTGTCTTTGCAATCTGCTCCTTCTGGTTAGGTTGTGCCTGTTGAGTCATCTCCTTCCCAGTCTTTGTCCATAAATGTTGTCCAAGCTTCTGACTCCAAAGGAAATCAACAATCCGAAGGGAAGAAGAAGGGACGAAATAATAATAAAAAGGGCAAGAACGGGAAGGGTAATGCAAATAAAACCAACGAGCATGTTGGTGAGGGTCCAAAGGAGAAAAGGAAAGTGAAGTTTCCATGCAAGCTATGTGCTGGAGACCATCTTACGCACTTTTTCCCTAAAATTCAGGATGCGCAGCGCTTGTTAACCCAGCAAGGTTCTTCTAGTTCCTAGGCTGTGTTAACAAACGCTTTTCCCCAAGGGCAACAATTAGTTGTTGGCGTGAACCAAAATCCTGGGGCTTCCTCTGGGGGCACCCAGGAAGGGGAAATTCCATCGAACATTGTCATGATGAGTGCTCACGTGGATATCGCTACGAGATCCCATGATTATGGTAGAGAAGAGTCTTCAAAAGCTAAGGATGTTCCTGATGCTACTGAGCCGCTTCACATTACGAAGCCTACTGTTGAGTCTATGCCTCGGATGCCCAAAGCATCTTCTAAACGATCAATGATTAATCCAAATGTGAGGGCTGCCCAGAACTACTCGATTGTAGAAGATCTAGCACAGATTCCTTGTGCTATGTCGGCTTTAGAGGTACTCCAGTCTTGTCCGGCTCAGCGCAGTGCTTTGCTCACTGCCATTGGGGCTATTGATCTGAAAAATTCTCTTCTGAATACTTTTGATATGACTAATTTTAAGAAGAGACTTCCTCATCACATGGCTTTTCATATTAAATCATCGTACCGGAAGTGTAACATCTTTCGGACGGTTGTTGATGAGGGTGCTTCCACATGCGTGATGTCTCTCGCATGTTGTAAGACACTTGGATCTCCCAAAGCTATTCCATCTACCACTCTTCTGACTGTGTTCGACGGTCATTCTCACAAGCCCCATGGTATTGTCCCAGCTTTTCCCATCTGTGTTGGGTGCAAAACTGTCAATATAGAGGTGGAGGTAGTGGATGCAAGTTTGGACTACAACCTTCTGTTGGGGAGAAACTTGATTTATGATATGGATGCCATTGCATCCTCATTATTTCGCCTTATATGTTTCCCTCATGAAGGGAGGATCGTTACAGTGGATCAACTGGACTGTCCTCCTATAGACCTGAATGCGTCTACTGACTCATCTGTTCCTAGGTTGGATAATTCTAAAGCGCCTGTTAAGAATTTAGGAGTTGGAATGTATTCTTCCTTGATGGGTACTTTCGATATTCCTCCTCCTACGGTTCATATTAATGATATTTCATCCTCCAAGGCTTCTCTTCGAAGAGAGTTCTTCAGAACTCATTACTTTTCGGACCCTTGGACCTTACCTTCCCCTACTACCACATTAGCAGAAGGTCAAGTGGGTGGAATGGCATTTCCTATTTCTGCAACTGAGATTGCTTATCAGTCTATTGTTGACTCTGCAGAATCCATCCCAGCTCCTCTTTCACCGGAAGAGTTGGATGGAGATGTGGCTCCGTCTTGGACACTTAGTTCTTCTTCTACCCAGGAATACCTTGATACCACTCTTCCATCTGAAGAGGCCATCCTGGAAGCCATGACTGGTATAGATAGACCGTGGGATGACTTGCATCATCGGTCTTACTTTTTACCTGACTTGAACGAAGTTGAAACAAGCTTTCCAAGTCCTCAGTCCTCTGGTCCTGTTCACCCAGTCTTGAACCCTTTAGCACCAACACAGGTTTATGCTGAAGGGAACATGGTTGTGATTTCTCCTACTATCCCGCTAAACATTTCCAGGGATCCCAATATTATCGAGAATGTCTTCATCGGAGCTTAATGTTCCCGTGAAGAGGTTCAAATTTACACCGATCTCTTTAAAGAGTATAGGGATGTATTCGCTTGGTCTTATGAGGAAATGCCTGGTATAGACCCATCTATTTTCCAGCATGAGATCAAAACGTATGAAAATGCTAAGCCGGTGAGGCAAAAACTTCGTCCGGTCAATCCTAGGAAGGCAGCAGCTATCAAAGCTGAAGTTGAGAAGCTGCTTAAGGTAGGATTCATTTTCCCTATTCCTTTGACTGAATGGGTTTCAAATCCCATTCCCATAGATAAAAAGCAAGGAACGATTCAAGTTTGCATCGATTTCAGAGACCTAAATAAAGCATGTCTTAAAGATAATTACCCCACACCATTTATTGATCAGATCATTGACGAGTGTGCCGGTAATGATATTTTCTCCTTCATGGACGGTTTCTCCGGATATAATCAGATTACTATCCGTCCTGAAGATCAGCATAAGACTGCCTTTATTTGTCTCTGGGGTACATTTGCATACAAGAAGATGCCTTTTGGTCTTAAAAATGTTGGGGCTACCTTTCAGCGGGCCATGTCATATGCCTTCCACGACATCAAAAATATTATCGAGGCGTACTTGGATGATTTAGCTACTCATTCTCGAAAGAGGATGGATCATCCTGCTCACCTCCAGCAAATATTTGAACGATGTCGGTTCTATAAGATTATATTGAATCCGAACAAGTGCGTTTTCGCGGTTACATCCGGTCGGTTATTGGGATTCATTGTGTCTAAGGAAGGCATTAGGGTAGATCCCTTCAAGGTTGAGGCAATACTTCAGTTGCCTCCCCCGTGCTCTATTCGTCAGCTTCAAAGTCTACAATTAAAGTCTAATTTTCTTCGGAGATTTATAGTAAATTATGCTGAAGTTACAAAGGGATTTATGAGATTTTTGAATAAGGGAGTTCCATTTCTTTGGGATGACTTCGCTCAACGCTCGTTCGATGCTTTGAAAAAAGCATTGACCTCTGCTCCTTTATTGAGTCCAGTTGATTATAGCAGGGATTTTCTTTTGTATCTGGCAGCAGCAAAATCTACCATCGGTATGGTTCTGGTTCAGGAAGATGATGCTCTTGCAAAGCATGTTATATACTACCTTAGTCGAGGCTTGGTAGGACCTGAACTCCGGTACACTCCGATAGAAAAATTAGCTTTAGCAGCAGTTCATGCTGTGCAGCGACTCCGGCATTACATTATTCTTTGCAAAACTTATGTTTTGGCAGCAGCTAATCCATTTCAGTTTGTCCTCAGTAGGCAAGTGATTGGGGGCAAATACAATAGATGGATTGTGATTTTACAGGAATTTGATCTTGAGTCTATGTCTGCCAAGTCCAAGAAATCATTGGTTTTCGCGGAATTGATCTCCGAGTTGCCTTGTGGGGAAGAGATGATCTATGATGAATCCTTTCCGGATGAACATTTGTTTCTTATCTCTTCACAGGATCCTTTGTACGGAGATATCATTGTGTATCTCCAGACTGCGAAGTTTCCCTCTACTTTTTCGAAAGATGAGCGTCGTAAGTTGCGTCACTTGGCGAAGAATTATTTGATTATTGGTGATGCTTTATACCGTCAAGGGGTTGATTCAATCCTAAGACGCTGCTTAACTCTCGAAGAAGCTGAGGCTATGCTCAATGATTCCCATAGTGGAGCTTGTGGGGGTCATTTATCTGGGCTTGCTACAGCCCAAAAAATCTTGCGTGCTAGGTACTTTTTGCCCTCGATTTTCAAGGATTGTATCAAATCGGTCAAAAAGTGTCATCCCTGTCAAGTCTATACTTGAAAAATGCGCGCTCATCCAGCTCCACTTCTTCCAGTCATTACTGTCGGTCCCTTTACAAAGTGGGGTATTGATTATACTACTTGTAACCCGCCTTCGGCTAAAGGTCACAAGTACATTATTGTAGCAGTAGACTACTTTAAGAAGTGGGTCGAGGCTATGCCTACTTTTGGGAATGATGGTGAGACTGCAGCTCTTTTCCTTTTTAACCAGGTTATCGCTCGTTTTGGCATTCCTAGAGAGATTGTCACTGATCATGGCAGTCATTTTCAGAATAGTATGATGGTTGAGTTGGCTCTCAAATTGGGTTTCCAGCAGGAGCATTCATCTACGTATTATCCTCAAGCCAATGGGCAAGTGGAAGCCATGAATAAATCCTTGAAGACAAATATTTAAAGGACAATTGATAAAGCTAGATCCAACTAGCATATTATGCTATATCCTGCACTTTGGGCATACAGGACGTCAGTGAAAACTGCAACTGGCTTTACTCCGTTTCAACTAGTGCACGGGGTGGAATCCGTATTTCCTATTGAATGCGAGATTCCTTCTCTTAAGTTAGTTGTTGAACTTATTCCTGACACTTCTAGTCTTGAAGAACGGCTCCTTCATTTGGAACATATCGATGAGCAGCATCGGGATGCCGCCACGATGAATGAAGCGCATAAAAACCGAGTTAAAGTTTAGTACGATAAGGCGGTCAAACCCGGGGTTTTTTTGAAAGGTGACCTTGTTTTGGTCTATGCCCAAGAAAAAGATGCCCTGGGGGCAGGAAAGTTTAAGTCTATGTGGTATGGCCCCTTCATCGTTAAAAATTCCTTAAGAAAGGAGCGTATACCTTGGTTGATTTTGAAGGGAATGAGTTGCCGGAGCCCCGAAATGGGCTCTATTTGAAGAAGTATTATGCCTAGGCTTTGGCCTGGCATGTTGCTTTTGTATATAGTAGTTTTGCTTTGTACATATCTGGTTGATTTTCGATCTTTGATGAGTTGGTGATGTTTTTGATCTGCTTTGGCAGGTTGTGTCAGATGTCATGAGTCACTTTGGTTTCGCCGATGGTGCTAGTAGACACACCCGGAACTTGGCTTCCGCGGCTTGGGTGCTTCATTATCCTTCCGGTCAGCTGTTAGTATCAAGAGGGGTCTGCATTGGTCCTGCTTCCAATAATATAGCAGAATACACTGCAGTTGTTTATCTACTCTCGGAGGGAATATCTTTGGGTGTTGATTCGTTGGTAGTTTTCTTGGACTCTCAGCTGGTGGTGTCGCAGTTGAACAAACTTATCGGGTTCGTGACCCATTTTTATTACGGTTGTTCTTGAGGGTACGTTTGTTACAAAGATCAT